>ML103414.1:0-41379 GCA_003697995.1 Taxidea taxus jeffersonii
GGGGGAGTGGGAGAGGGAGAATCAGGCTTCCCGCTGAGCAGGGAGCCTGACCTGGGACTGGATCCCAGAACTCTGGGATCATGACAAGGGCTGAAGGCAGACACTTAACGACTGAGCCACCCAGGCGCCCCCAAAATAGGTACTTTATAAGAAGTTAGAAAGGTGTCTGTGTGAGGAGTATTATCTGTACTACATGTGCTTCCTGATAATAATGGCTAAAATTTACTATGTGCCCACTACTTGTTGGACACTGTGCCAAGTTATATTTAATTTCATTTAATTCACACAACAGTTCTGTGAAGTGTAGGTATTTTCACCACTATGTAAACGTAGAAACTGAGGTTAGAGAGTTTAATTTACCCAAGATCACATTGTTAGTATGCATCTGAGCCATATTTTGATCCAGACCTTTTTTTACTCCATTAAAGACTTATTTATTTTAGAGCGAGAGTGGGGTATGTGAGGGGGAGGTGAGGAGCAGAGGGAGAGAGAATCTTAAGCAGACTCTGCACTGAGCACAGAGCCCCACACAAGGCTCGATCTCACGACCTTGAGATCACAACCCCAGTCAAACCAAGAGTCAGACGCTCAACCAACTGTGCCACCCAGGTGCCCCTCCATTATTTTAATATGACTTGAAGTGAGCTGAAAATTTAAGAACAGCATGACCCAAGATTTTAAATTCTGACACCCAAACCTGAGTGTGAATATCAGTTAATAGGAAACATTGAAATAATATAGTGGGCATTATTATTTATTAAAAACACATTAGGTGTATCCAGCTCTTAAGGTCATGTCAGATGCCATTGTGATATCAGAGTGGAAAGAGACTACATATTCATGGAAGAGTTCTCTGGGATAAGCCACTTGAGATTGAGCAATCTGTCCACTCAAGGGCAAACATTGATTTATGCTTCAGAAAGAAATGCTAGTTATTTGCTTCCCATATATCTTGCATGTGTTGGAAGAGACGGACTAGGAAAAGGCAATGACCACAGCAGTAAAAACAGTTTGTTTTGAGAAATTAGTTATGTGTTGGGCACTGCTGTAAATACTTTCGAATGCATTATGTCATTTCGGCCTTTCAATATTTAAGAGGGTCCTTAACCATCCCTCTTTTCCTGAAGATACTGAATAACTGAGAGGTTAAGTAACTTAATTGCCCAAGGTTTCATAGTAAGTAATGGGCCACAGGAATTGGAGGTAAGATGTTTGTGTGGCAAGGAGGGAAAAAGTGTTTGAAAATAGAAGAGATATGAAATTAAAGCTATATAGAAAGAGTTGATTTATTTAATTTTGTTGTGTTTCATATCTCTTGGAAAGTACTACCATTACATGAGTATTATAGCAAATCAGCTTCTTTAATAAATACTGGAATTTGGAATTTTAGGAAGATTGCTGGAACAATGAGGGTTAACTCATTCTTTGATTATGATCCTGAAAGCATTTAATGACTATTTACCCTAATGTTGTTTTAGAGGACAAATTTTAAAGCATAATACTCTCCTTCAGGGATCTTAAAGGCTAAGCCACAGTTTGAGTCATTAACATCAAAACAATTCTCCAAGCAAATAGTTGATGTCAAGGTTGGTATTAATTGCAATATTATGCATGTATTTCATATTACACAGTAAACAAGTAAAGGCAGTACTTGCAGACTTTCAGTACCACTTCTGCCCCTTGCTGGTGCTGCCAAAATGATTTGGCAAATCATTTAGCTTCTCTTCCATTGCAGATTTAAGCATTCAGATTTAATCAAATGAGGAATTGGGCCACATGATACATTGTACCAACACTGTCTCTTGTGTTTATAACTTACTTTCCACTTTGGTAGCTCTGTTTACCATCGATTTGAGAATGTCAGAGGTGCTTTCATGTATTTGTTATATAAATGTTCCAATCTAATTTATATGAAGCAAACTTTAATTTTGATTTTGTGTTATTGGGAATAACTATTTGCTTCATAAAAAGCCACAACTAAAACCCTGTGTCTGGCTATGCTATTTAATATTTTTGGAAACAATTTTTTTCACTTCCCTAGCCTCAGTTTCTGACATTTATAAAATGGGATGATAGTAGTATCTAAATAATAAAATTCATGTAAAGCATTTGTTTCAGGGCATACCAGAGATAAAGTATTTATCAAATATTTAACTAGTATCTTTACTGTTGTCATTACTTTTTTTAAATGGTGTTTTAAAAAATTATTTATTTATTTATTTTTGAAGATACTGAATAACTGAGAGGTTAAGTAACTTATTTGCCCAAGGTACAATGAACTGTACCCCCAACATGGGGCTTGAACCCATCACCCCAAGATCAAGAGTCCCATGCTCTATCGACTGAACCAGCCAGGCAACCCTGTTATTACCTTTAAATATTAAAAATTCCAATTTGTGATGGCTACAAACTTAACTTGGTGGTATATAACTGTTACAAACCAAAATGTGTAGGTCAGTTATGTAGAAAACACTGTGCTAGTTACCATACAATTAGTTCCCAAATAGTAGAGAACTGCTATATACTTTGAAAGTACCAAGTTAAATGGTTCATATAAATACCCCCCAAACCCGTCACCTTGCTTGGTGAGTATTTTTAGCATCTTTTTTGTTTTTTGAAAAAAAAATTTTTAAAGATTTTATTTATTTATTAGTCAGAGAGAGCGAGCAAGCACAGGCAGAGAGGCAGGCAGAGGCAGAGGGAGAAGCAGGCTTCCTGCCGAGCAAGGAGCTTGATGTGGGACTCCATCCCAGGACGCTGGGATCATGACCTGAGCCGAAGGCAGCTGCTTAACCAACTGAGCCACCCAGGCGTCCCTATTTTTAGCATCTTAAGAAGGTTTTAAGATCTATTTAATGTTTTAACTGAGCGATTTATACTTCTATTCATTAAAGTTTCTGGATTTCCTACCACTGTATTTTAGAAATTTGAATACTGAGTTAATATTGAAGGATTAATAGTTCTTAGGTTGTAATTTAAATGTGACTTGTAACATTTGTTTATAAACACCACAAATTTTAGGACAGTTTATAGCTATTTCTGGTCCTAGAAATCACTTTGTAAAGTGAAAGTATTTGTAATTAGGATCTTTGTTATTTCTCTAACCAAGAAAGTCCAAGATCGGTATGCCTTATGCTGATTCCAATCTATAAAGAGTGTTGCAGAGTGAATGTATTTCCTTGGTACTGGCGTCATTTTTTATACATTAATGGTTTTAAAAAATGTGAGAATTATGGTGTAACTTCTTGTATGTATGGAATGAAGTAGTTTTTTGTTTTTTAAAGATTATTTATTTGACAGAGATCACAAGTAGGCAGAGAGGCAGGCAGAGAGAGAGAGGAAGGGCAACAGGCTCCCTGCTGAGCAGAGAGCCCAACTCCATCCCAGATGGGCCTTCAGCCCAGGACCCTGGGACCATGACCTGAGCCAAAGGCAGAGGCTTTAACCCACTGAGCCACCCAGGCACCCCTGGAATGAAGTAGTTTTATACACTGACAGTATGTAACTATTCCTGGTAAAAATATGTAAATTTGGAAGTATACTTTTACTATTTCTATTTAAAAGAATAAAAACATCCATAATTGTGGTCTGGCAAGTTGATTTAGAATCTGAGATGGCTGATACATTTTCATCCATATGGTAATATTGTAATACATTTGAGAGTCATAGAAAAATGACTAAAAGAAGGACATAGATACACAGCTAGTTGACATGAAGGTCAACTGGCTTTAGGGACTTAGACACAATTTTTTAAAAGATTTTATTTATTTATTTCACAATGAGAGCGAGTACAAGTAGGGGGAGTGGCAGAGAGAGGGAGAAGCAGGCTCCCACAGAGCAGGAAGCCCAACGTGGGCCTCAATCCCAGGACTCTGGGATTATGACCTGACCTGAAGGCAGACACCTAAGCAACTGAACCACTCAGGTGCCACAACTTAGACACAATTTCAGAGAGAAATGTTCATTTAAGTATTGGAACAGTAGTGAACAGACTGGAAGTCTGAAGATAGGGTACCTTTGTGTGTTTTTTTGCTTGTCTGCTTTTTTTTTTTTTTTTTTTTTTTTAAATTAGAGAGAGAATGACAGAGGGAGAGGAAGAGACAGAATTCCAGGCAGGCTCCATAACCAGCACAGAGCCCAACTCAGAGCTCCATCTCACACCCTGAAATCATGACCCAAGCTGATATAGAGAGTCAGCTGCTGAACCACTGAGCCCCCAGGTGTCCCTGAAGATAGTAGCTTTGAATCCTGTTTCTTCTGAGCTATTGGGCCAATCGCTGAATGTCTTTTCACATAATTTTCTTACCTGTAAAATGGTAATAATGAAGGCTATCCTATAAGAAGTGCTTGTATATTAAGTCTAATTTACAGAAAAGAAAATTAAAGCTCAAAAGCATTAAATGATTTCCTCAAGCTCACTAGTAGTCTTGTAACTTTTATTTTCTTACTCAAAATCCATGGGCTTTCTGTTATTACTTGTAAAATTATATTATTCTAAACATTGTAAGATACCCCTAATTCTGAGTAACTAGTTTAGTTGGGAGACAGCTGAATGATGGAAATATTGTATCTAAATATGTAGAATGAAAGTAGTATGGTAAAACTTTTCTTACAACATTAGGGGACCTACTTTAAAGAACAGCAAGTTGCAAAGTGGTAATAATATACACTGCTAAAATGCCTTGCCTTTTGAAAGCCTTTTCAGCTATATTTTCACTTTTAAATCTGTCCTGGCATGGAAGAAGGGATTTCTTGAAGGGTAGATTCTATTCCAAGACTATTTGAACTAAATTTCTACATAAATGGAGTTCAAAGAAATTAATATTATATAGTATTTTTAGGCAGTATTGCAACATCTAAATTTTATAGTGGGTATAGTGTGTATTTAACTTACAAAATTTTTTAAATACTTGCTTTATTTCTAGTTGTGAATTCCTTTGGACAATTGATGATATTTATCACTGTGCTCGTTTTCTACACATAAAAGATGGGTGGATTATTTTCTCGATGGAGGGTAAGTTTCCTTTACATCCAATTCTTAGTCTAATATAAAGTGTCATATAAACCTACTTGTAAAATCTCCTTTGTGCTGTAGCCTTGAGTAGAGCTTGATATTATCCATAATTCTATTTAATTTTTTTCTCTGATGAATTAGTTGTATATTTGGACTTTAATAGTTCTACTTGCTATGTAGGAACCTTAATGACTGTTTAACATAATTATTTCACTTTGACTTGTGGATTATTTTAATTTATTTATGCATTCACGTGCAAATGGTTATATTTTCTTCTTATATTGCCTACATTTCAATCTTATTTGAAAAATAGTTGAAATTACTGTTATTGTTGAACTATTTGAAATTATAGTTGTATGCTGTATAATACTTATGTTTTTATGGGCTATATCTTTTGTTTATAATGTATTTGCTGAAGTCATACTAAATATACTTTTAGGAATTAAAGGTTAAAGAAAATTTGAAATGCAGTTTGATTTTATTAAGGCTTTAGAGGAAGTATCTCCTATTTAGTGCTATAAAATATAAAATATATTAATAAATGTTCTTTTCTAATATGAGAGAGGATAATGTAGTCTCAGAGAAATTACTTTGCTTATTTTTAACTCCTTTTTACCATAAGAGTCTAGCAATACTTGGTAGACTAATTTTTGGACTGTCACTGTAAATGCTTTGTTTTGGATTGATATTCTATTGACTCTCTGCTCCTCCCTTTAAAACTTTATTACAGTTCTGCTTGAGAACCAAATTTGTTGACCTTTCCTTTGTCTTTGTTAGGTTGAACCATATGAAATTGCCAATATTCAACTGTTTTGACTTACATAAAAAGTAATTTCATATGGTTCAACCTAATGTTAAAAACTCTTATGGGAACTATAATGAATTGATATCCACTGCCCTCTTATGTTATTGAGTATATAATTGGTGTTGTATGAGACATTTTGTATGAGATATTTTGGCTGGTTTTTATTGTGGCTGCATAAAAAATATTTTTAACAAACAAACTGTGCCATAATGAAGTATTCTTAGATGTCTTTTTAAAATCTGATCTTCAGAAAAATACTTTAGGAATTCAGTATGAAGGTAGCCTGTTGATTTTGACTTTCCGAGTCCTAAGTGAGCTTTTAGCAATAGTAGATCAGACTATCTGTAGTCTTGAGCTTTTAAATATATGATTTCTTTTGAATAATCATATCTAAGAAAATTTTTCTTGGAGAAAAACTTTCTCTATAAAAGCATGTTCTATTTGGATTAGGAATGGTAGAAATAAAAAAAAAAGAATGGTAGAAATTGAGCTGTCGGAGTTGAAAGTACCTTTAGGACTGAAAACCAAGTAGGAAAATGCTTATTTCTGTAACCTTATGTAGTTCTGTTTATAATTATAATTTTATTGAAATCTAAATCTCATTAATAAACAAGAATACATATTACTTGACATTTAAAAAAACTTATTTTTGAATTAAAATGTTCTTTTATGATTTTATAAGTCAAAGTGTTTCTAAGTTTGCAGTAACAAATTTTAATGTCTTATATCTCTTTTTATAACAGACAAAACCTTCAACAGTGGAAGTTCTGGAAAATATAGATAAGGTATGTTTTTTGGCTTTGTGGTGTTTTAATTCCTCTTGGGTATTGCATAAATATTATTTTAGTATAAGTATATTGTTTTGGAGACTGGATCTGGTTTGGGAATTTAGAGATGATAAAGAGTAAGCCTGAGAACTTTAATGTTATATTATCTCAAAAAAAATCAGAAGTCTCTTAGTGACTTAAGAAGTCTGTGTCACTAGAACCTGTTAGTATGAAATTAGATGTACAGAATGGTGTAAAACAATGTTGCAGATGGGATATAGTAGATTATAAGATAGTCTGCAGCAGTTTTTTCAGTCCGAAAACTTCATAAACTTCATTATCAAAAGTGGCTATTGCTTAGGAATATTTAGAGTGATGAATAGATTGAAAGAACCTAGTATGGGTCAGTGTTTCAATTTTTATTAACTCTTTCTTTTTGTAGCCAGATTTTTAAAATTAATTGATTGATTAATTTCTAGCCATTTTTTAAGACTTTTACAGGGAGAATTATTATTTATTTAGTTTAAGAAGTACTATTTATTGGTGTCAATTTCATGCTTGGTCTTTGCTAATTTGGTAGGTCAAAAATAGTATCTTAGTTTTTTTAAAATTTATTTTTAAAGATTGATTTTATTTATTTGTCAGAGAGAAAATGAGAGAGCAAGCACAAGCAGGGGGCGAGGCAGGCTCCCTGCTGAACAATGATCCTGACATGGAGTTCCATCCCAGGAACCTAGGATCATGACCTGAGCCAAAGGCAGATGCTTAACCTACTGAGCCACTCAGGCATCCCTTAATTTTGCATTTAAAATAGTGACTTGTGGGGGAACCTGCTTCTCCCTCCCTAGCTCCCTCTGCTTGTGTTCTCTCTCTCACTGTTTCTCTCTCTGCAAAATAAATAAATAAAATCTTTAAAAAATAAAATAAAATAAAATGAAATAGTGACTTGTCAGAATAGGCATTTTCATGTTTTTAATTTCATTTCTAATTTTCTTTTCCATATTACATTCTTTTTTAAAATATTAAGATATATTTCATTGACTTTTAAGAGTTCTTCATATATAATCTCTATCATTTACATTTTTTGTTAATATTTTGATTTCTTTATGAAATTTGAGATTCAATTCAATAATATAGAAAAATTTCTCTTAACAGGAAATTCAAGCATTGGAAGAATTTAGGGAAAAAAATCAGAGATTACAAAAATTATGGGTTGGAAGATTAATTCTCTACTCTTCAATTCTCTATCTGTTTACATGTTTAATTGTATATTTATGGTATCTTCCTGATGAATTTACAGCAAGACTTGCCATGACACTTCCATTTTTTGCTTTTCCATTGATGTAAGTAAATTGTTCTTTCCGTTGACTTCCTTTTTTTGACCAGTTAAAATATATTCAGTCTCTTCTTATTGTGAAATAGTAATGTTTCAGATTGAGTAAATTTACTTTTTTTTCCTTTTGCAAAGCATTTCTTTAAAAAAGTAAACCAACTGTGTGTGTTAGACCTTAATTTACAATTCAGCATACTTGAGGGATATGATTCAGTGACGGTAGTAATAATGACTCTATATGGGAATCTTTTGTACTTCTCTAATAGATGGTCATGCCCCCCCCCTTCTCCCCCAGGGATATAGGGCAAGGAGTGGGCATTTCAAATTGTGGGTAGTTGTAAATGAGGGAGGGTTTGTAAAACAGACAAAACAAACAAAAAACAGCTGCCCCGGTGATTCTGAATATATTCCATTCATCCTATCTGTTTTCCTCTCTTTTCAGTTACTGCTATAAAGCAACTGACCCTTATAGCAATGTTTTATAATATAGCATTTTACTGAAGGTGTGTCATGATTGAGACCTTAGAGAGAGAGATGAATAAGAAATTGGTTCATTCACTCTACAGACATTTATAGATAGCAGTTTTGTAGATGTGGGAATATAATGGTGTATGGTATACAAAAATATAAAATCTCTGAATGTAGATCTTAGGCAGCATATATTAAATTAAGTAATAAGTATGATGCATAATATGAAAGAGAAGTGTCACATGCTATGGGAACATTTAACAGAGGCTCTAACACTATCTGTGGTGGAGGTGGGGTTAGGAAGTCTTTGTATTCATTTTCTATTGTTCCCACAAGTTTAACAGCTTAGAGCACACCTACCTGTTGTATCACAGTTTGTGTAGATCAGAAGTCCAGGTGACTTGACTGGGGTCTCTGCTTGAAGTCTTGCAGGCCTAAATCAAGGTAGTCAATCAGTTGGACTGGGATCTTATGTGGGGTCTCTTGGGGGGAGAATCTTCCAGGTTTAGTCAGATTGCTTGTGACTTGTGCCGTATCTCTCTGACTTCCAATTCTGCCCTCAGCCCAGAGAAAGCTCTGCCTTTCAGGGTTTAACTGATTGTATTAGACCCATCAGGACAATCCAGGATAATCTCCCTTGCTTAGAATCAGCTGAGTAATAATTATATTTGGGAAGTCCTTTCACAGCAATACCTAGATTACTGTTTGATTGTATAACAGAGGATGGAAATCTTGGGGAGGAAGAAAGATAGCTTTAGAATTCTGCCTACCACAGCCTCCCTGAGGAAGTGACCTTTGAGTTTGAGACCCAAAGGATGATTATGTGTTGCAAGGGTGGTGTGACTTGGTGGGTAATCTTTTAGGTGGAAGGAAAAGCATATATGAAAGCCATGAGGGGAATAGAGAATGGTAGGTTTAAAGAATTGAAAGAAGGCCAAAGACTCGTTTATAGGGAAAGTCTGGGTAGTTAGGCAAGGGGTATTTCTTGTGGGCCTTATAATCTATGATAAGGATTTTAAGACTTAATCTAAGAGTAATGGGAAGCCATTGAAGATTTTTATGAAGGAATATGATGTGATCATACTATTATTTTGAAAATATTATTGAGGCTACACCATGGAGAATAAATTAGAGGGGAATAAGAATGGTTCTAAAGCAGCAAGTTAGGTTATTACGGTTGTCTGGGGAAAAATGAGTGACAGTGATTTGCAGATGGGCTGAATGAGACTTGAATGAGTATTGAAGAGTCTTAGGAGGTAGAATTGAGGTAGTATGGAGGGGCTCTTGGTGATTTGGTGGGTGTGAGGTGAGGGGGAATAATTGCATCAAGGATAGAATTTAAATGTATGGCTTGGGAAATTTGTTTGATGGTAGTGTCATTCGTCTAAATAGGGAATACCATCTAAAGAGGGACTCCTGGGGCGCCTGGGTGGCTCAGTGGGTTAAAGCCTCTGCCTTCAGCTCGGGTCATGATCGCGGGGTCCTGGGATCGAGCCCCGCATCGGGCTCTCTGCTCAGCAGGGATCCTGCTTCCTCCTCTCTCTCTGCCTGCCTCTCTGTCTACTTGTAATCTCTGTCAAATAAATAAAATCTTTAAAGAGGGACTCCTATGAGGAAGAACAGGTTTGCTCACTGAGACTAAAATACCTGTTTCTATTTAGTGGGAGCTGCCATGTGGAATGATTAAGTATGAGTATGAAGCTCAGGAGATAAATTTGAATGGGAGATACTAATTTAGGATTTGGCAGCTTATTAATGTTAAACAGAGCCACCATCTGTTCATTCGGTAAATATTGGGCACCTGCAGTGTGTTCAGTCTTGGGCTAGACCTTTGTGATTGAGAAAGTAGTGACAAGATCTCTGCCTTCATGGAGCTTACATTCTGTGGGGGATTGAACAGATAAAAAAGTGAGAGACAAGTAAAGTGCAGTGAAGAAAATAAACAGGGTGATATGATAGGAACAGTCCCTCTTTTGAGAAGATGGTATTTGAGTTGAGAACTAATGTACAGGAAAGAACCAGCTTGGAAAGAGTTGGAAGTTATGGAAGATTATTTATATATACAGTATATAATAGCATACGAATCCATAGAGAGATGTAAGAAAGGATTACTCTCAAAATATTAATGGAAATTCTCTTTGGGTGGTCGTTTTTAGTAGTTGTTTCTTTCCATATGGTTTTTTGGTATTGTTTGAATTTTTTATATCAATGTGTTCTTCAAATCCTAAAAACAAAAACAAAAATTCAAAAGTTGAGGGAAGATCTTTGTAAGAAGTGAAAACGAAAATACAAAGGCTATGTATGAGGTAGGAGAGAGCATGACTTAACTGAGGGTCAGAAAGATCAGTATATATGGAATGTGTGATGGAGAGAAAGAGTGAAAGGAGGTGTGCTTGCAGAATCAAAGTATCTGGATCATGGAAGGGCCATGGCCTAGGAGTTTCTATTTCATTTTGGGTGGAATGGGAAGCTTGTAATGGTTTTAGTGGAAGAATGGCATGATGAGATTTAAGTTAAGAGGATCATGTATACTGCCTGTGGAGATTGAGTAGAGGAGGACAAGGGCAGAAACAGGGAGATCAGCTAGGATGCTGTAATAGGAGTTTAAAGGTAAAGATGGATTTGACATCCCAGTTGCAGTGGAGGTGAAAGAGATGCCAGTATTTCAGAAATACAACCAAGACAACTTGGTGAGAGGAAATGGAAGGTAAGGGAAAAGAAGGAATTGGGTGATATTTAGGTTTTTTGATTTGACATTTGGCAGGTGTCAGATCTTTCTTTGGGACTGCTGTAGTAAAAAAAAAAAAAAATTTTTTTTTTTTTTTTTTTTTTTTTAGTCTTTAGTACAGGGCATATTTTCAAATTGGAACTGGAGATCACAAAATTTTAGCTTTGTATATAATAAAAGAGCCAAAAGTTGAGTGCATGCATATTACCAAATAAAATCTCTGCTGTTTTCTTTATTTTCTTTCTCTTTTGGAGTTTTTGGGAATGCTTCTTATCCTGGGCATGGCAGTAGATTTTATAATGCTGAGCCCCTTTCCCTTGTTCACTTCTAGTATTTTACAAAAAGAGGGGAGAAAAATTTAGAAAGGAAATAAATGTGATATTTACTTGATTGAAGCATCTTTAAAAATCTTAGAAAAAACTCACTTGGCCTCCATTTCCATATCAAAATTGATTTTTTGATTGTGAAAGATTTTTATCTAGTTGCAAAAGAATGTCTTACAGGGAACTTTACTCTGCTTATTCTAATGGCTCTTCACCAACTGATCTGCTGGATCTGGTATTATGCTGCAGAAGACTTTTGAGCAAGTAAATCATATACTAATTGTATTTAAAAGTAGAAAAACATACTTTTTTTTTAAGGTAAGACATTGTTCTTTATTTTTTCTTTCTTTGCAAACATTTTTCTTATATTACTTTACACATATCAACATTCCCTTAGTAAAGGGCTTTTTGGACCTAGAGTCCTTCCTACAAATAGTGAATATTTATACACACATACATATACACAAATTTCTTTAAAAATGTTTATTATTTATTTAGTTTGATCTTTCTCCTATTTTGAGTATGAGGCTCTATTATCCTTACTGTGTCCTCCCTGTTCTGCATCACCTGCTTCTAGTATTTCTTGGTTTGTTAAGCTTCAGAGCCATTTCTCACTTTGTCTCATTCACATTTGTGACCTGGTTCTCAACTGCTGCAGCTTCTGTTTCACTGAGTTCTTCACTTTTGGAAGCATAGGCCAGTCATCAAACAAAGAATAGAATTGTCCTCCTGATTGATGACAATCAAAACAGCATGAAATAAAATACAACAACGTAAAAGTAAATGTGGTATGTAGAAAGAAGGCTTACCGCAGGACATTTTCTTTTGTGTAATCCGTAGCCTTAGCTTATTCCTGGACTCTTTTCCTTTGGAAACAAAAATTTTGAGGTCTAGACCAGGGTTTATTTAAAGAAATGGAAGCAGAAAGAGCAGTAAAATGTGTTTTACTTAACACTGTCAACATTGATTATAAAGCTTAGAAATCTACCTGATAACTGCAAAAAGTGACTGTTATTTCTGCATTCCAGATTTCCCAAATGCTTTTACTGGACAGAGAGAAGTCATGGATTCAGGATTGAGCATATATTACATAATCATAACTCTTCAAGTTATCTTTTGTTATAGAATATCAATATTCTGTATAAGATGCTTTGATTTTTACTATATCTTCTTTCCTTCATATGGAGGAACGTGGTATGATTCCGACTTATTATTCTTTTGCCTTTCAGATTCAATAATTAACTTATATCTTTGATCAACTATTTCAGTATATTTCAATATATTGAAATATATTTCAACTGTTTCGAGATATTGCAGCTATTACTGAAATAAATTATAATCTAAACATTGAACCTATTTCATAAGAGTCATTAAGGCTATGGTCCATGGTGAGGGAAGGTTTGGATTATAGTTTAAGTTTTATATTTCTTAATTATGCTGGCAAGTATGCATTACTGTGGGAATTGGTTCATTTTCTAAGAGTGAACAGCCATTAAGCTTTGTCTCTTAACCTAACTCTATAAGCAATCTTAGACTTTACTCCTGGATACTTTATTCTTACAGAATGTAACTTTCTAGAAATTTTGTTCTCTATAAGACCATTATAGAGGCTTATTGGCATAAAACATTGACCTTCCCAGAGGATTTAACCATATTTTCCTTCTTCTTCTTCTTCTTCTTCTTCTTTTTTTTTTTTTTCTAAATTCCTCTTTAAATGGAGTTAGGGAGAGAAAAAGTTCAGCAAAGAAACTGAGGAAGGTTGTCTTATCCCTGTTTTTTATGTTTCTTTTTGTTTGTTTTCCTACTTAAATTGAAGGCCATTTGAGGATAGGGCTTTGATCTTACACAGCTTTTAATGCCTCCTTTCTGCACCCCTCAGAACTAACTGGCAAAATATACTTTCTCAATCCATCTAGAAGAGTTGACAGGCATAATTTGACAAGCCTTTTGAAGAAAGTTAAATATTTCTTTCATAGCACTCTAATAAGAATACAAAGTATCTGTTATCAACCAAAGTTGGCTCTTACAGGAGAAGGTATCTGTGAACATCTCTTTGTTATTTACTCAAAGAGAATATTTACTAAGAGGTTTTGGTAGGTAAAAAATCATTTTGCAAGCGTCACTTTTGCCATGTTGATAGATATTTGAATATTGATAGTTATTCACTTAATAGAATTCTATACTTAAAGAATTATGTACTGAGACATAATTAAGAGACAGATCCTATTCTTGGATAGGAAGGTAGTATTATTTTGAGATCAGTTCTCCCTAGATTAATCTAAAAATGTGTGTTCACATTAAAAATACCAACAGTACTTCAAAAATCTGGGCACACTTTTTCCATACTTTTTAAAAAAGATTTACTTATGTATTTGAGAGAGAAGGGGGGAGGGGCAGAGGGAGACAGGAGAGAGAGAATCTCAAGCGGACTCCCTGCTGAGCATGAACCCAATGAGTGGCTTGATCTCAGAACCCTGAGATCCTGACCTGAGCTGAAATCCAAGAGTTGGACGCTCAACCAAGTAAGCCACCCAGGTGCCCCTCCATACTTTTTAATGGAAAAATAAACACATAAAAATAGTCCTGAAAATTCTAAAAAAGGAGAGGAATGAGGAGCAAAGTTCTGCCAGGCATTAAATACATTGTAAAACTTCATTAGTTATAAGTTTGCTATAGAGTATAAATAGTGTATAAATGAATTAAAAGTTTGGCACAGTGCATAAATAAATAGTGTATGAATAATTAAAAGTTTTCCATAGACCAAAGAGACACAAGAATCCAGAAATAAATTCCCAAAGGAATTTTTGTATATAATATGTATAGTATGCTATGATCTATATGGTTTTTATATATGATAGAATGACATTTCAAATCATTGGGGGAAAATGGTGTTGAGATACTTTATATATATATATATACTTTAATTTATATATATATAAATTAAAGTCAATTAAAGAAAAAAAGCTTGATTCCTGCCTTATTCCTTATAAGGAATAAATCATTGTTACTAGTTTATCTGAATGTGAAGGTAATTTTTGCTAAAGCCTTTGATAGTTAAATAAACTGACAAAATAGTCAACATAGTTCTAAATATTGACACATGTATATCTTTTCATTTTTAGCTTTACATATTGCTAAATCTCTATAACAGTAAATTGGATGGGGGTGTTGTGGTTGTTGGAAAGACAGCACCTAAGTTTGTCAGAAAGTGCTTCATGTTTGAAGGTTGACGAAAAACCTTCCATGTTTTGGTTGGAGGTTTATGGAATGTAAAAAAAAATGTTAAAAGTAAGGAAGGTGTGATTATATTGATTGAATTTTAGATATTCTGCTATATTTTAACATCTACCATTTTTAATTTTAATACAGTAAAACACTAAATATTAGGGATTTAAAATATTTATCATAATTAAAATGTGATTTTGTTATATTGAGGTTCCAAGTATTCCCTGTTAGTATACCTTTATAATTTTATAGTGCAAGTCACTAGATTATGTGTAACAGAAATTCATACTGTATAGTATCAATTTCATTCAGAGAAGAACAACTGGGATGATTTGATGAAATAGGTTAAGGGAGAGGTTTTAGTATATTCTAGAACTGATTGTATATTTGAACTTACTGATTTTCCATAATAATTCTGTATTCAACTATAAGAATCATCTTGTTTTTTTTTAAATTTTGTTTTGTTTTGTATGACAGCACAAGCAGGGTCCCCACTGAGTTGGGAGCCCAATGTGGGGCTGGATCCCAGGACTCTGGTTCATGACTTGAGCCAAAGGCAGATGCCCAACCAACTGAGCCATCCAGACACCCCAATCTTGTTTCTAATAAGTTTTTCAGTTGATTTTTTTGAGTTTACAGGTATTGAGGCACCTGGGTGGCTCATTCGGTTAAGTGTCTGCCATTGGCTTAGTTCATGACGTCAGGGTCCTGGGATGAAGCGTTGTGTCGATTCCTTGCCCAGCTAGCTGGGAGTCTGCTTTTCCCTCTCCCTCTGCACATCACTTGTGCTCTCGCTCTTGCTCTCTCAAATAAATAAATAAATCTTAAAAAAAAGTTTATGAGTATTCAGACATTTGTGAACAGCAATAATTTTACCACCTTTCATATTTTTGTCTGATTTTTTTTTCTTTTGGCTTATTTTGTTGGCTAGTACCTTCAGGACAATGTTAAGTTATTGAGAAAATAGTGACCATTCTGAACTTGTTCCTTGGGAATGCTTCTGATGTTTCCCATTATCATGGGAATTATTTTGACTTTTGCATTGGGACATTTTATCATGTTAAGGAATTTTCTATCCATATTTAGTTTTCTTTTAAATCAAGAAAGATTGTTGAATTTGTTAAATGCTATTTCATTGTCTATGGAAATAGTCATTTGATTTCTTTCATCTTATATCCCTTAATATGATAGATTATATTAAATATTGAATTCAAAGATTGAAATCCTGAATTCCAGGAAAATTTCTACTTTTACAGTTGTAATCATTTTATAAAACATTAAAAGTTTTTATTTTTTAATGCTCTAGATTAAATTAAATAGAACTGGCATCTGTGCTTTGTAAGTTTGGTAGTATTCTGAGCTTGGAGTTTTTTATGGTGTGTAGCTCTTAACAACTTTTAAAATTCAATAGTAGTTAATCTTTTTGGTTTTCTGCCTCTTCCAAGGTTAGTTTTGTTAAAAATATATGTAATTACTCATTTTGCAGTTTAAAAGATTTATTTTTTGCGAGAGAGAGAGAGAGAGTGAGTGCATGCACACATTAGCAGGAGGGGCATAGGGAGAATCTGAGCCTGAAGCCTGATGCGGGGCTCATCCCACAATCCTGAGATCATGAGCCTGAGATCACGACAAGAGCAGAAACCAGGATTTGAATGGTCAACTGACTGTACCATCCAGGTGCCCACTCATTTTAGTTTTGAAATGTATTTCTGTAGAGTGTTGTAATAGTAGTAGTCATCACTGTCAGTGATTTAAAATTTTTTTTTTTTTTTTTTTTTTTTGTATAGGGCGCCTGGGTGGCTCAGTTGGATAGGCTTCTGACTCTTGATCTCACCTCAGGTCTTGGTCTCAGGGTCATGAGTTCAAGCCCCACATTGGTCTCTGTGCTGGGCATGGAGCCTACTTAAAAAAAAAAGTTAAAATTTTTTTTTGTATCTGTGATTATTGCTTCCTTATTGTTTCTTATTTTGTATATTTGTACATTTTCTCTTTTGTGATTGTTTTTCTTAGTTGTATATGTATCTTTTTTCTCTCAAAGAACCAGCTTTTAAGATATTACTTCTTTTTATTCTTTTTTCCTCTTAGGCTTATTTTATTCCTGAACTTAAATTATATACATCATACATTTATTTTCATTCTTTCTTATTTACTCTCAATAAATAAACTATATGTGTATTCAAGGTCATGATAGTTTCTGACCACTACTTAATTTTATTCCACATGTTTTGATATGTAGTGATTTACTTTGATTGTATTCTAAATATCATGATTTTTTAAAAATTAGTATTTAGAATTTAAACATTTTTTCCAGGTGACAAATGTGTGTTTGTATGTTTGGTTTCTAGTTTAGTTACTGTTTCTAGTTTTATTGTATTGCTTTCAGAGCATATTGTTTAATAATATTTCTACTTCTTTGAATTCATTGAGTTTTTTTGGTTGTGTGCTATTTGGTCAGTTGTTGCTTTTCACAAACACTTGAAGATACATATATATATTTTTCCATAGGCACATAGAGCTTAATAATATCAATGAATACTACTTTATTATGTTGTATAGTTCTTCTGTATTCTAGTAATATATTTCAACCTTTCTCTGTTCAGTTTTGCTTTATGAATGTTCCTTTAAAAGAAACCTTTTTATTTTGAAATAATTATAGATTCACATGAAGTTGCAAAAAAAACACAAAAAATGTATAAGCAGGTCCTTTTTTGCATCCTTCACCCAGCCTGCCCCAGTGGTAAGATCTTATATGAGTAGTAAAATATCACTACTAGGAAACTGATGTTGGTTCAATTCACAGACTCTATCAGATTTTACCAGTTTTACATGTACTTTTGTGCGTGTGTGTTTTATATTTCTATGTAATTTTATCACATCTGTAGCTTCATGTCACTACCCCACAATTCAGATTCAGAACTATTCTAAAACCACAGGACTTGAAGTGCCTGGCTGGCTCAGTTGGTGGAGCATGTGGCTCTTGATCTCAGGGTCATGAGTTCAAGCCCCATGTTGGGTGTAGAGATTACATAAATAAATAAATAACATACAAACATACATGCGTACAGACCACAGGGCTCCTTTTTGCTATCTCTTTGTAGTCATGCCAACCCTCCTCCCCCTGCCCCATTCTTAACCCTTCCACCCACTAATCTGTTTTATAATCTCTATAATTTTGTTATTTGAAGAATTATAAAATGAGGTCACATTGCATATAATCTTTTGAAACTGGCTTTTTTCATTTGGCATATTCTTGAGATCCATTCAACATGTTAAGTGTATTAATAGTTTCTTTTTATTGTTGAGTAGTATTCCATGATAATGACATACCATGGTTTGTTTAACCGTATGCTTGTTGAAGGACATTTGGATAGTCTCCAGTTTTTGACTATTACAAATAAGACTTCTGTGAACATTTGTATATGGGCATTTGAACATAAGTTTTCATTTCTTTGGGGTATATGTCCAAGAATGTAATTTCTAGGCACATGGTAAGTACCTGTTTAGTTTTTAAAGAAACTGCTAAACTTTTTTCCAGAGTAGATGTACCATTTTACATTTTCACTGGTTGTATATAAATGATCTAGTTTCTCTGCATCTTTGCCAGCATTTAGTATTTCACTGTTTACTATTTTGATCATTCTGATAGGTATACTAGAGATATTTCATTGTGGCTTTAATTTACATTTCCCTAAGGGCTAATGATGTTGAACCTCTTTTCATGTATTTATTTGTCATTTATATCTCCTCTTCTGTTCATGTCTGTATATGTCTTCTAATTTTCTAATTGGCTTATTAGTCTTTTTGCTGTTGAGTTCTTTATATATTGTAGATAAAAGTTATTTGTTGGGTAGATAGTTTGCAAATTTTTTTTTTCCCAGTCTGTAGTTTGTCTTTTTATTCTTTTAATAGGGCTTTTGTGAGCAAAATTTATTAATTTCCCTTTTATGGATTATGCTTTTGACGTCAAGAACCCTTCCCTAACTATAGGCTCTGAAGATTTTCTTCTTTGTTTTTTTCCTATGCGTTTTTTTCTTCTAACATTTTACATTTAAATTTGTAAGCCATTTTGAGTTATTTTTTATATAAGCTGTGAGGTTCATGTTAAAATCTTTTATTTTTTTCTTTCATGGGTGCTTAGTTGCTCCAGCACCATTTGTTGGAAAGGAACTGCATCATTTTTTAGCACTGTGAAATCACTTTCTTTTTCTAGGTTTAAAGCTTTCTTTTTTCAGTGAGGTCAGGGGGAGGGTCTTGAATTCAACCTCGTGAGGTATTAAGATATAACCCTTGTTTTGTTGGTATTTGCCTAGGATACTTTTGCCAATGTTTTTATTTTCTTCAACTTTCAAAAACTCTTTAAGTTTTAGATGGGGTTTTATTTTTATGATCCAGTCTCAAAGTCTTTTGCTCTGCTGAGTTTAACTCATTTACATTTATTGAGAGGAAAGATGTTGGTCTAGGTTTTGGAACATAATTTTGTATTTTGCCTTTTTTTTTAAACTTAAAAATAAATCTCTAACTATGTGGTATGTTTACTTTACTTTTGCCTAGTTATTTGTAGGTGGTTTGTGTGAGTATGGGGGTATGTCTTTCCACTTTCCAGGCTATCTAGAATTTTCCTTATGATCCAAGATAAAATGTGCTAGTTTGTTAAGCTTTTATCTTTCCCCAACCAGTAGAGTTAGGCAACTGTGTATTTTTTTCTCTTAATACAAAACCTCTTTTCTCTCCTGCTGCCATAGAAACAGTGTTCTTTGTAAACAGGGTATTTCTGAATGGTTTCTCTTTAAGCTCTGTCTGTTTCTGAGGAGTTTCTGCCTATAACACATATGTCTTATTCTTGTTATAAATATGGGCTTTAGGCTTTATGCTTTGAGAAGTTTGTCTTGCTACCTCCTTGTGAGATAAGAAGTTTTCCTTCTCTGTTTGCACTTTTGATCTCCATGGTACCACTCCATTACTTTTAGGAGACTGTCCACATGTTTTGAGAGTTGGGTTTTAGCTATATTTTATTTTACCAGGACAGGAATTTGTTTTTGTTTTTGATCTCCTTGTTGTTTAGAGTCTGTTTTTTTTTCTCTCTCTTTCTTTCTCTCTCTCTCTCTTATCTATTTATTAGATAGAATCAGCAAGAGAGCATAAGCCAGTGGTGGGGGGAGAGGCAGAGGGAGAAGCAGACTTCCTGCTGAGCAGGGAGCCTGATTCGGGGCTCGATCCCAGGATTATGACCTGAGCTGAAGGCAGATGCTTAACCTACGGAGCCACCCAGGGACCTCTGTTTAGAGTATTTCTAAGAAGAGAAGAGGGAGGTAGAAATTATGCCACTGTTGTCAAAGTAGGAGTCAGTAATAGTACCTTTAATATCTTCACATAACATGTTGCTCTATTTTCATAAATTATATTTAACTATTAGGAAAGCAAAAACCTTTATTGGAATAACTAAGACATAGATTTCTGAAGTACTATTTCCCCCCCTAAACTTTGTTTTAAAAATACAAAAGAATTTCTATTAATTTAGTCTGAAAGATGAATGCACTACATATGTTCTGCTGCTCAAGTCTTGAAAGAAATGTGTGTTGTTTGATAGCTCATTTTCTCCAGCAGCAATTCTGATAAAAACCAAAAGGAGAACCTATTGTCTGCAAAGGGGATTACTGTGTTTTATTTTAAAGTAAGGGAGTATATTTCAATTCTTGTAGTTTTTACACTTTGAAAAGTATATATGCTTCTAAAAAATCTCAAAGGAAATTTCCTGATTTCCTATGGAATTCTAGTCATTCTCTCTGCAATTCCTTCCCATGTTGTTTTCCTGTACGTTTTTTTCCCCCTAAATCATCTCTGTGTTGCCACGATTTCAGTGGGTTTGTAGTGGAGAAATAGTGTGAGAGTTTCCTGTTGTAGCATCCTTGAGCGTTATGAGCAGTATGTCTAAACTCTTTTTTCCCTTTCCTTGATAAGGACAGTGCTCAGTGTCTTTTTTAATGCTTACGTAGTTGTCATAAAAATAAGTCACCACAATATAAAAAGCATGTTTTGGTTATCTATTGCTGTAATAAGTTGTTCCAGAACTTAGTAACTTAAAACAACAAATGTTTATTATCTCTCACAGTTTTTGAGGGGCAGGAAGGAATGTGGGAGCAACTTAGGTGGTTCTAGCTCAGGGTCTTTATTCATATACAAATTGCAGTTAAGCTGTTGGCTGGAGCTACAATTACCTGAAGGCGTAACTAAGGCTGGAGAATTTACTTCTAAGCTCATACACGTAGTTTTTGGCAGGCCTCATCTCTTCACTGGCTCTTTGCCACAGACTTCTGTTTTTTGCCACATGGGCCTTTCTAAAGAGTTCTCTGAATGTCCTCATGTCATACCAGCTGGCTTCTCTTAGAAGAGAAGAGAGAGAGAAAGATGGTAAGTGGAAGAAGAGGCCTAACATGGAAGCTGCAGTCCTTTATAACCTAATCTTGAAGTGACATACTATTACTTCTGCCATATTCTATTGGTTACACAGACCAACACTGGTAAGAGGACTACACAAAGGTGTAAGTACCAGGAGAAAGGCTCACTGGTGACTTGCAAGCGAACTCCCAAGAATAGCAATGGTGTATTTTAGAGTGAAGAAATAACATAAATTCAGATTCAGTGTCTGCCTGCCTGCCTGCCTTCCTTTCATTCTCCCTCCTCTTTAGAGAGGGAGAGAGTGCAATTGCAGCAGAGGCAGGGCTGGAGGGGCAGAAGGAAAGAGAATCTTTTTTTTTGTTTTTAATTTTTAAGATTCTTTATTTAAATTCAATTTAGTTAACATATAGTATATTTTACTAGTTTCAAGGGTAGAATTTAGTGATTCATCAGTTGCATATAATGACCATTGCTCTTTTATATCAAGTGCCCTACTTAATGCCCATCACCCAGTTACCCCATCCCTCCACCAGCCTCCCCTCCAGCAACCCTCAGTTTGTTTCCTAGAGTTAAGAGTCTCTGATGGTTTGTCTCCCTCTCTGTTTTCATCTTATTTTATTTTCCCTTCTCTTCCCCTATGTTCATCTGTTTTATTTCTTAAATTCTACATATGAGTAGAACTCATATGTGCTACATACTGTTCTACAGAGTGAACTCATATGGTATTTGTCTTTCTCAGACTGACTGACTTCTCTAAGCATAATACCTTCTAGTTCCATCGATGTAGCAATAGGCAAGGTTTCATTCTTTTTTATGGCTGAGTGATATTACATTATGTATAAATATACATTTATATGTAAATATATGAATATTATAAATAAAAATATATAATAATGTAATATTGCATTATATATTGTATATATATTTATATAATGCATATATATGATGCAGATATATTTATATGTGAATATATGAATATTATAAATAAAAATATATAAAATATAATGTAATATTGCATTATATATTGCATATATATTTATATAATGCAACATAAATATATTTATATATATATATAAAGCCATATAAATATTTATGTATGGCTCTTTCCATAGTTTGGCTCTTGTGGACATTGCTGCTATAAACATTGAGGTGCATGTCCCCCTTCTGATAACTATTTTTGTATCCTTTGGATAAATACCTAGTAGTGCAATTGCTGTTTGGTAGGGTAGTTCTATTTTTAACTTTTTGAGAAACCTCAGTACTGTTTTTCAGAGTGGCTGCTCCAGCTTGCATTCCCACCAACAGTGTAAGAGGGTTCCCCTTTTTCCACATCCTTGCCAACTTCTGTCATTTCCTGAGTTGTTAATTTTAGCCATTCTAACCACTGGCAGGTGGTAGCTTATTGTGAGTTTGACTTGTATGTCCCTGATGCTGAGTGATGTTGAGCATTTTTTCATGTGTCTATTAGTCATTTGGATGTCTTCTTTGAAGAAGTGTTTGTTCATGTCTTCTGTCCGTTTCTTGACTGGGTTTTTTTTTGTTGTTGTTTGTTTGTTTGTTTTGTTTTGTTTTTTGGGTGTTGAGTTTGATAAGTTCTTTATGTATTTTGGATACCAGCCCTTTATCTGATAAAACATTTGCAAATATCTTCACCCATTCTGTTTGTCATCTTTTGGTTTTGTTGACTATTTCCTTTGCTGTTCAAAAGCTTTTTATCTTGATGAAGTCCCAATAGTTCTTATTTGCCTTTGTTTCTTTTGCCTTTGGAGACGTGTCCAGCAAGAAGTTTCTGTGGCTGAGGTCAAAGAGGTTGATACCTGTGTTCTCTTTTAGGATTTTGATGGATTTCTGTCTTGTATTTAGGTCTTTTATCCATTTTGAGTTTATTTTTGTGTATGGTGGAAGAAAGTGGTCCAGTTTCATTCTTCTCCGTGTGGCTATTCAATTTTCCAAACACCATTTGTTGAAGAGACCGTCCTTTTTCCATTGGATATTCTTCCCTGCTTTGCTGAAGATTAGTTGACCAGAAAGTTAGGGTCCGTTTCTGGGTTTTCTATTCTGTTCAGTTGATCTGTATGTCTGTTTTTGTGCCAGTACCATACTGTCTTGACTACAACTTTGTAATAGAGCTTTAAGTCTGGCACTGTGATGTCACAGGCTTTGGTTTTCCTCTTTCAACATTCCTTTGGCTACTTGGGGTCTTTTCTGGTTCCATACAAATTTTAGAATTATTTGTTCCAGGTCTGTGAAATATGTCAGTGGTATTTTGATAGGAATTGCATTGAATGTGTAGATTGCTTTGGGTAACATAGACATTTTAACAATATTTGTTTTTGCAATCCATGAACATGGAACGTTTTCCCATTTCTTTCATAAGTGTTCTATAGTTTTCAGAACACAGATCCTTTACCTCTTTGGTTAGGTTTATTCCTAGGTATCTTAACGGTTTTTGGTACAATGTAAATGGGATTACTTCCTTGAATTCTCTTTCTTCTGCTTTATTGCTAGTGTATAGAAATGCAGCTGACTTCTGTGGATTGAGTTTATAATCTGCAACTTTGCTGAATTCCTGTATCAGTTCTAACAGTTTTTGGGTGGAGTTTTTTGGGTTTTCTACATAGAATATCATATCATTTGCAAAGAGTGGAAGTTTGACTGCTTTGCCAATTTGGATGCCTTTTATTTCTTTTTGTTGTCTGATTGTTGAAGCTGGGACTTCCAGTACTATGTTAAACAACAGTGGTGAGAGTGGACATCCCTGTTGTATTCCTAACCTTAGGGGAAAAGCCCTCAGTTTTCCCTGTTCAGGATGATATTCACTGGGGTCTTTTGTATATGGCTTTTATGATACTGTGGTATGTTCCTTCCACCCCTACATGGCAGAGAATTGTTTTTTTTTTTTGTTTTTGTTTTTTTTTTTTTTTTTGTGAAGTCCATCTGGTCCAATGTGTCATTCAAAGCCCTTGTTTCCTTATTGATCTTCTGCTTAGATGATCTGTCCATTGCTGTGAGTGGGAAATTTAAAGTTCCCTACTATTATTGTATTATTATCAATGAGTTTCTTTAATTTTGTTATTAATTACTTTATATATTTGGCTGTTCCCAAGTTAGGGGCATAAATATTTATAATCGTTAGATCTTCTTGTTGGATAGACCCATTTATTATGATATAATATAATAATCTCTTTTTACATTCTTTGCTTTTTAAAATAATAGTTTGTGTGATACAAGGATGGCTACTCCAGCTTTGTTTTGATGTCCATTAGCTGGATAAATGGTTCTCTACCCTGTCACTTTCAATCTGGAGGTGTGTGGGTCTAAAATGTGTCTCTTGTAAGCAGTATATTGATGGGTCTTATTTTTTTAATCCATTCTGATACCCTACATCTTTTGATTGGAGCATTAAGTCCATTTACATTTAGAGTAATTATTGAAAGATACGAATTTAGTGCCACCCAGGCACCCCTACAATGTATTGCTTTTATAAAATTATGAATGATGTTTGTATATGTTCTGCCATGTTCTTTGGAGAAAGAGGTATTTTGCTATAGCTACATTGAATTTAAGAGATGACCTTAACAAGTTTGTAATTAGGATTGTTCTTTGATTTACTTTTAATATCATTTGATATTTTACTAATGTAAGGCCCAGAGAATTCTCCTCATAAAATATTTAAAAGGTGGTGTTTAGTTAAGTTTACTTATCAAGTATTTAGTTGAAGGTAGGCTTTTTTTCTTCTAGATAGCCTATTTTATTTAGTAGGGAAGATCCTTCCAATGTTAAATAATAGGGAAGTAGTAGCAACTTAGGTTTATACAATGTTCTGGATTTGTAAAATGCTTTTCCCTCAATGCGTGGGAATAGACAGATTTTTGGAGTTGATGCTTACTTAGTAAGAGGGGACTGTATAATTTGTTTTTTGGAGGGGGAGGTTTCATAGCTTCCTTACAGAGTGATGAACACAGTGGTCTCTCCAGAGAAAGTCATGCACACAAAGGCAATTTCATAATTCTGGGGAACCCTCAGAAGGTCTGTGGATTTTAGGTTGAGAACTCTCTTGAATGCAGATGTAGACCTCTGATGTCTCTGAAAGAAAGGAGTACTTTCTGATTTTCAAAATATAAAGGGAAGCACTGTACTGAACTCTAAGTGGAAATGTGTATTTGTTTTCATTTTATGTGTCTTCTAATTCACTTATCCTAATAATGGTTTTTGTTTTTGAATTTTGCTTCCTCTGTAGCATCTGGAGCATAAGAACAGTGCTTATTTTCTTCTTTTCCAAGAGAACAGAAAGAAATAGTAAGTTTAATTTCTAAATTCTCATAAATACATTTAAAAAAACACTTTCTGATAGTGCATTGGATTGTAACTGAATGGTAGGTTGTGAAACGGTGTATTGAAATGAAAATCTTGTAAATATTGAAGGGTTATTTACTATTTACTCTGTCAAATAAATAAATAAAACCTTTAAAAAAATTTTTTTTGAAAGGTGTTTTATTCTATGTAAAGTCAAATTTTCCCTATTTAGCTTTGTAATACATAGGCAACAGTATGAAATATGTATGTATAAAGATTGAGATAATTTTTATCTGTACACATCAGTGAGAAATTCTAAAATAAGACAGTTTTCTTGTGGTTGCTTAATATATATCATTTGGCATACTGTTTTTAAGATATCTAAGTATCTTAATATCTGATTTAGCTTTGATTTAAATCTTGTTTTCTAGATGAAGCATTGGATGATTTAAAATCCCAGAAGAAAAAAATAGTAAGTTAACTTATTTAAAATTAATTTATGTAAAACAAATACATTAAGAGCTGATAAACAGTGTTTATCTGTTATACATTATGACCATCCAAGTAACAAGTATGGATAGCATGTTAATGATGAAGCTAAATTATGAATATTTTTGCTAGTTAATTATGATTGACAGGAAAAAGAGTTATGTGGACCCTTTTTGAGTCTGGGAATCTATGCAGTTGGAAGCTGAGAAGCAAATAAATGAATCATTGGAAGGTTAAATGAGGCAGAGGGATAAAAAGGTAGGTATCCAGATTGATTATTAGGGTTAAAAAAGGATCAGATGTCTACATATGTCACTTCTTAGGGTTTTCTGGACAGAAAAAGGCTAGGTAAGGCTAGGAGAGAGGGGATCAAGAAGATTGGTTGTAAAAGTCAAATTTAACATGAAAAGGCTGAAAAGAGGGGAAAGGAAAGAATTTTTTTTTTCTTTCATTTTCTGTCAGTAGCTCTGATCACCTGGGTATCTCTTGTGGGGCCAGTTAAATGTGTCCTTCGGATGTTTGGAAAGGGGGCCAGTCATAAGAGAAGAAGGGCCCTAGCTATTTATAGGTATTATCATGCCCTCTGATAAGTGAATTGAACTTGGTGTTTGACTTGAATTTACATATGCCTTTTTATATAATTATTTTTGAAGTATGAAAATGTTAATTGATAGCAATGGCTTGTTATGTAGAAACTTATTTAATAAAATTTAATCAGATGCATATGATTATTGTATTTTAGTGAACATAAAATACATAATAATTATGTATGAAATTAATAGAAATTATGAAAGTTAAGATTAGTATAAAAATTGTTCTGTGAGGGCACTTGGCTGCCTTGGTTGATAGAGCATGCAACTCTTGATTTTGGGGTTGTGAATTCAATCCCCACATTGGGCCTAGAGCTTACTTAAAAAAAAAAAAAGCAACTGTTTTGTGAATTGGTAATAAAAGACACTGGCCTTGAGAGTTTAAGTGCTTAAAAAATAAAAGAACTTTAATTGTGAAAGGATTTCTTATTTGTTTGAGCTTCTTCAGTGTTCTGTGAATTATTTATCAACATTGCATTGACATTTCTAGTGGTCCTGAAACATAGAAATAGTCCCTTATATCTTATTATATTTCTGAAATTCCATGCATTATGTAACATCCAGAAATTCAAAGTGAGGAAATACTGATAGTTCTCAGTAATATAGAAATTGTGATATGATTGGTTCGGTTTGCTTAAAAAGAAGGACTGATAGAGGTGATCAGAGCTAAGTCCCACTTGTACCAAAATGGAGAAATCTTTATTAAAATAGAAAATATAAGAAGGAAGACAAAGAAGAAGAAGAAGAAAAAAGAAAATTAAAAAGAAATTTAAGTGAAGAGAAGCTGATGCAATGTCAGTGCTATCACATGACCAGAAAGCAGAATCTTGGAAAACAGGTGATTGGGCAAAAACACAGAGCAGACTTGGAAAACTGAAAAAGCAAGCTAAGCTATTTACTTTTTTAATAGCCCTTGAAGGAATCACAACAAAAAGCTGCTTCATCTAGGCCTCACAGTTGGAAAATTCACTTCAGGGCCAACAGTTGTCTATATCTAAATGGTTCAAGAGGCCTCAATATTGCATAATAGTTTAGTATGCCATATTTCTTCCAGTATGATTTAAGAAAAGTAAATTGGCTGCTCCAACTCATTTTATTAATTAGGAAACACAATTTGCATTGACTTGACTGTTGTTGGTTATGACTGTTATTACTGGCAACTCGTCCCTGGACTTTATTACTCAAGCCCTTAACAGAGCTGCTTTGTATGAGTTGCTTTACACTTACTTTGTTTAGAACAATAGGTGTTAAGGGTGAGTCAGTAAGGAGCACGGTGCTTGCTTATCATTGTGCTGGTAATGAGAGGAAAAAGAAGGGGCACTACTTTTGAACAAAAGCTAAATGTAATAAAAATTGATCTTGTTCATGGATGTTTAAGTTTAAACTCTACATTAGCTTTGAAAATATTTTTATTATTAAAATGCCTGTAGGAAAATAACTATCAGTCCAAAAATATTCAGCTCCTATCCCTTCCCCTTTCAATAACAAAATGAATACCAATTATAATTACTACTTGACACTTTATTAAAGGTGGTTTCCTTAGGGATGCATCTCTTTATTCTGAATAGATTTGTAAAATAATATATAATTTGTATAAGTGTAATTTTAAGAATGAACATGAATTATTGATTAAAAAGTTAAATTACTTAGGAAAATTAGTATCTTGACAATGTTTTAAATCTAAGACCTTAATGCAAGTATTTACTTATTAAAATAAAACTAAAAATTAATCTCTAATTATCTAAAAAACTCCCAAGTCTAGATGTGTACATTTTGCTACTCAAAAAAATTTCAGCTTTTGAAAAAAAATTAGCTTAATAGATAATCCCTTTGCATCCATGAGCATTCCATCAATACAGTTCAAAATCAAGATCCATCAGAACATGAGTCTTAATTTAAGTGTGTTCTGAAAATACTATACTTTTCCAAGAATAGTATTTCTTTTCTTCCTTTTTTTTTTTTTTTTTTTAGATTTTATTTATTTCAGAGAGAGAAAGCCTGGGCCAATACCCAAAGGAAGTGGGGGGTGGGAGATGAGCAGAGGCGGAGGGAGAGGGAAGGAAGAGGGAGAGAATCTCTAAGCAGGCTCCAGAGGCAGGGCTGGATCTCACGACCCTGACATCATGACCTGAGTGAAAACCAAGAGTCGACCTACTGAGCTCAACCGATTGAGGTACCCTGGTGTCTCTCAAGAATAGTATGTCTATGTGGTAATTCTTTTCTGACATTTATCAGGAAATTGTGTTTTTCTGAATTTTGAGAAAAATCAGTTGGGAAATTAGGAACATGGGAGGAAGTGTTATAATTCCCTGAGTATTATAGCCTAACAATTAACTACAAATGTTACTGCTTCAAAGAAATCTGCTACTGCCAGTTGAAAGAAAGAGCAAGAAATGCTGACATGCTGAGCTATAGGTTAATATGGACATTTGTGGGAACAGGACAGGAGCATGCAGTAGAGAGGTCTTACAGTCTAATTAGTCAGTCTTGGCTTTTGTGGCCATATTATGTTTTATGGGCCCCGTTTCTTGTTAATGGTGAGTTATTCTTATAGATAAGTAATAACCTTATACATGATATATTTTATGTACAATCCTATGAATGACATTCTATGAAATAAATTTTAGAAGCAAAAGAAGTACTTAGGGGCGCCTGGGTGGCTCAGTGGGTTAAGCCTCTGCCTTCGGCCCAGGTCATGATCTCAGGGTCCTGGGATCGAGTCCCTGCATCGGGCTCTCTGCTCAGCGGGGAGCCTGCTTCCTCCTCTCTCTCTCTGCCTGCCTCTCTGCCTACTTCTGATCTCTCCCTGTCAAATAAATTTAAAAAAATTTAAAAAAAAAGAAGTACTTAAATTAGCAAGTTCAGCATGTAATTCTGTGTAGGGCTGTTGACCTCACTAGAAGTTTCAAATGCTGTATTTTTATATTACCCAATAATGTTTGCTGCCATTTTCCAGTATTTGAATATTCACTGTGGGCTACAGATCTTTGTAAATACTTTAACAGAAGAGATGCAGAGAGAAAAGATATGACTATTATTGTGGAATACTCATATGTGAAATCAGAAAATGGTGTAAAATCTGAACTAGTAAAAACAGTATTCATTTCAGCAGTATAACCAAAATCAGGGTAAGCGGACAGTATTTTCATCATTGTAAAAAAGATGAGTTTAATAATGCAACATGTACCTTAATGCTTTGTGTTGAAGATGGTTTGGGCACACGCCTAATAATTTGACCAGTACGTAACAAAAGAAAATTTTCTACATCTAGAATATTTGGCACAAAGCAAAGATCAAGAATATTGGATAGAGCAATTGATGCTGTCTTAAAATTTTATTTCAAGAATGATAATTTAAATATTAAATATTTGTAGGATTACCTTTTAAAATTAAAATTTTTTTTCTGACATTTGTATTCATGTTCCCTTCTATTAGTGTTATCTATGATGAAATGTCTATATCAAGTAGAAATAATTTTTACATGTTATCGAAACACATGATCTTGTCAAAATATTGATTCATAATAACTATGTTTATTATTTTCTTTTTTAAATAAAAAGCCCTGAAACTTTTAGTATAATTTATCACAGAAGAACAGTTTCAAAAATTTAAAAAAATATGAAAAATACAATGCAACTTATATTTTAGGGAATTTTGAGAATCTAATTTTTCATTCCTCAATCCTGGAATAATTATATTGAATATTGGAAACACTGCTGTTTTCAGACCCATTCTGTATAATTGGGGTGTCACTAAAGATTATGTGTTTTTGTGTTAGGTACTGTTAGAGACTCTTTCTTATACATTATTATATTTTAAAGTGCCTAATGGTGCTATGAAGAAAATATTAGTGTATCTGCCTTACAAAAAGAGAAACTGAGGCCAGTGGAATTGCTCAAAGTGTTTCTACGTAATTAAGAATGGAGATGTGCTTTGAACTCAGATTTTTTCTGATTTGGGAGTTTAAGGTTTATGTTTTTTACACTGATCAGAATGTCTCTGTTTAAACAAGTTATTCACCTAAAATGTTGTATGGATACATGTGTTAATTAAGCAATTATGTGAAAAATTTTTGTTAGAAGTGCTAAAGAAAAGGAGAATAGATTTACATCTTTTAGTGCTTTAAAAAATGACTTTATTGAAGATACTTTACATGAACATGGACATAAAAATGAATACTTGCTGAACAGTGTACCAAGTGTTGCAGTCATTTGTTGAAGTTGCATTTTGGTTTTGAGTTTTGTGTGTTGTTGGTTTTTTTTTTCATGTGTTGTTTTAAAAATCACAGTGTTATCTTTTTAGCCTAGCAGTCATCTTCATCTAGATCTGTCCTGTCCACATCAGTGGCCAAAAGCCCCATGTATCTTTTAAATTGATATTGTTTAAAACAGAATAAAACTACCATTCCATTTCTCAGTTGCACAAGCAATGTTTGTCACATATGGCTTAGTGGTTACTGTATTGTGAAGATATAAACCATTTCCATCATTACATACAGTTCTGTTGCCACAGCGTTGGTCTAAAACATTAAAAATTAATTGGATTTAGTTCATTCATATTCCATGTAGATTCCATGTAGACTATGTAGATTTAGGGATATATGATATGTCCTTTTTTAAAATCTTGATTACCAGTTTTTCTCAACTCAAAAGTTTTCTTTACATTTCCTTTACATTAGAACACTAAACTTGATTGTTTGGAGAATTTATCATAATTTTGAAATAATTAGGAAAATGTTTTATTTTCACTAAACCAAGGTTAAATCATTCATCTAAGCACTTAGCTTCTTAAATATTGAATTGAATTTTTAATAAGGAACCCATTAACTACTGTTGGGTAGCATATTTTTTAACTGTATTTTAAACTTGGTAAATGTGCTCCGTGTTGTATTCTAAAATAAATGACCTTTTGAATAAATGTGACATTTAATGAATCTAAGTGGCTGTCATTGGTCACTGAGAAGGAAAAGGTCCCATTCCAATTTTTACAAAGCATTTTCTTCTACACATTAGCTATTTGTCATAATACAACTGTCTTATACGAAAATTAAACTTTTTCTGATACTGGGCCATAACTGCTAAAACGATACTTTACTAGTTATTGTTTTTTAAATTAAACCCTGAATGACTTGAGTGTATTGTAAATAAAATGCTGTAATAATGAACTGTTTTAATTACAGCCCCTAGTGTGTGTATAGAACTCAGTAAAATTTTTACTTAAATTCTTACTGTGGTTTTTTCCCCCTAAAGTTGTTTGAATCCAAGTAAAAAAGGGGGAGTTTCAGCTCTTAAAGTCATTTGAGCAAATTCCATCGCTGTTCTCCCAGTTAGTGAGTTTTCACTGCATTTGCAGCAAGCTAATTGCTTCTGCTAATAAATAATCTAAAATCGATGCTGACAGCAGTTAATTGGCACAGAGATTTTATTTTGTAAAGCTCTTGGCTAACGACCTTCTTTAAATTAATAGCATTAAGTGCTATGAGGAAATAAATCTGAGGAATTGCCTGTCATTTGCTTGTCATGTCTAATAACTTCCAATAATGATGGCTGATAGATTTTTGCACATTCCATTATTGAAGTTGGTGCATGTAATTATTCTCCTCATTATATGTAAACAATTAGCAGTATTTGGTATTTCCTTGCAGTAAAGCTGTTAAATACAAGTAACATATTAGAGGTTGGAAGCCATTTTAAAATGTAGATTTTAATTATTTGACTGTAGGAAGTCTTTGATGCTATCTGAATATATTGTATGCTGTTTATTTTAAGCATTGTACTTGAACACTTTTAGAATAGGACTTATAAAAGTAAATTGTGTATGTTTTAAAAGTGTGACAATTTACGGAAATTTTTGTTCGTAGCTTGAAGAAGTCATGGAAAAAGAAACTTATAAAACGGCTAAATTAATTCTTGAAAGGTTTGATCCAGACTCAAAGAAAGCAAAGGTAAGTTTGTTATATCACTCTAATTTATTATAAATAGTGTGCATTGTAGTAGATCACTGTACTAACATTATTGTAATTGACAGGAGTTTGAGCCGCCATCTGCTGGAGCAGCTGTAACTGCAAGACCTGGACAAGGTAAATAACTTTGTAGAAACTGCTGCTGCTGTTGGAAAGATCCATATTTATCCAAGTGAGTTCAAAAGTGTGATAGAGGTGTATAGAAACTTATGTAGAATGCTTTTATGTTAATTTATATTTGGCAATATGGGTTATGACTTGGAGTGGGTGGCAATAAATTTATTTCATTTTGATCTTTCAGGAATATGTTGAGTAAAGATGTTATCTGTTGAGATAAATATGTAATTGATTTTAAGCTTTTGAAATTTAAATAATTTCACCAGTATTTTGTAAGGTTTTTTTCCCATTTCAAATGAGAATCTCTTAGCATACCTTATGAAAATGCTTACAGGGGCACCTTAGTGGCTCAGTTGGTTAAACATCTGACTCTTGGTTTTGGCTTAGGTTATGATCTCAGGGTTGTGTATTGAGCCCTGTATCAGGCTCTGCACTCAGCTTGAAGTTTCTCTCTCCCCATCTTTCTGCCCCTCCCCTCCATGCTCTTGCTTACATCTTAAAAAAAAAAGTTCTTATATTTTTATGATTTATTTTTGAGGAATTTAATGAAGATTTTTGTCAGGCTTGAAGTTTCTTCTAAGCACTTTTATTTAGGAAGATAGTAAAATAATTTAGAAATTTAGAATTTCTAATAATTTAGAAAGAATTGGAATTACTGCTACATAATAATAACTCGCTTTTTGAAGTTATATTATCAAATTATTAGTGAATCCATCATTTTTATATCATTGAATATTATGTAAAAGTTAAAAAGTCATTATTTTAAGTGGCTACATGAAGTAATTCTAAGACTGTTGTGTGAAAAGATTTTTGAGTTTGCATTGGCTTTCCTCTTTGTTCTTTTCTCTAGACTATAATAATATAGTTTATAAGGCTTTTGTTATAATATAGAATGTATTATTTTTAAAAATGTAAACTTCTGTTTTTATAAATCATCAGAATTGTAGCTTGGTTTATAATGTTAGGATGACATTTAGAACTTGGAGAAGTCAATTCTTTTATAAATGTCCACAAAGACCATGGGTACTAAATGAGCCATAATAGTTTTAGGTTTTCTGATTGGCTGAGCTTTATGGGAAGAATCCCACCCACTCCCATTTTCTGTAAGTAGGATTTGGTTTATAGAAATATAAGCCTGATGTTTTGATGAATGTAAAAGTTTACATATGATTAAAATAAATTAGATACTTACACTGAATCTGCTGCCTTCATAATCCATTTAAATTTTTCTGTAATTTATAACATCTAGTAATTTCAAAAAGTGTTTGGTCTATAGGCCAGGTTTCTATAATTTTTTAAAGTATTTTGTATAACTGGCACTAACTTTTCAAAAATACTTTTTAAATAACTTTAGAAAATAGATTTTTTTAAATGTGATTTTTGCAGAAAGCTGTTGCTGTTACTTAAAAAAATCTGTTTTCTCTCATTAAAAAAAGACATGACCTCTTTACTAACATTCATAAGTATTTATTAATATTTAGGCAACATGATTTCCTTGAAAAATTAAATTTATTTTTCCCTAGAAGCTTTTGAAACCCAAATACATTTTTTCCTTCTGATGTCATATTGTAGTTATGGAAAAACCATTGCTGGTCTCTCTGCTCTTGATTCCTGTGGCACTGCTTTTGGATATCCTTTTAGGGAGAATTAACCCTTAGCTATAATACAAATGAATTGTTTATTTAAAAGAATGTTTTAAATAATTCTTTTTTTTTTAATTTTAATTTTTATTTAAACATGTAATGTAACCCCACCACCCTCTCCCAACCCCACTCCCCCCACCCCCCTCAGTTTTTTTTTTAAGCTTTATTTAAACATATAATGTAACCCCACCACCCTCTCCCAATCCCTCTCCCCCCCACCCCCCTCAGTTTGTTTTATGACATTAAGAGTCTCTTTTGGTTTGTCTCCCTCCCGATCCCATCTTGTTTCATTTTTACTTTTCCTACCACCTTAACTCCCACCCCCATTGCATCTCCATTTCCTCATATCAGGGAGATCATGTGATAGTTGTCTTTTTCCAGTTGACTTATTTCGCTAAGCATAATACGCTCTAGTTCTATCCATGTCGTCGCAAATGGTAAGATTTCATTTCTTTTGATGGCTGCATAGTATTCCATTGTATATATATACCACATCTTCTTTATCCATTCATCTGTTGATGGAAATACAAATCAAAACCACAATGAGGTACCACCTCACACCAGTCAGAATGGCTAAAATGAACAAGTCAGGAAATGACAGATGCTGGCGAGGATGTGGAGAAAGGGGAACCCTCCTACACTGTTGGTGGGAATGCAAGCTGGTGCAACCACTCTGGAAAACAGCATGGAGGTTCCTCAAAAAATTGAAAATAGAGCTACCTTATGACCCAGCAATTGCACTACTGGGTATTTACCCTAAATAATTCTTAAGTGAAAACACCATGGAGAATACAGATAATGAATATAATATGGCTTTTGACCTTAAGCTTATAAGCTTTTTTTTCTTTAAAAAATATTTCTTCTAGAGTGTTCTATTCTAGTATGTCTAGTAGTTCTTCCAGGTCTGAAGTAATTAATTGGTGTTCAGAATTTTTTCCTTATTTAAAAAATTCTAAATTATATCTCAACTTCATTCTACTTTTTAAGAATTATAATTGAGTTTTGTTGTTTAATTTTTTCAGATCTCTTTTAGGTTCCTATTATTTTGTAGGTGACAGTCATACATTCTATTTATGTTTAAGTTCTGTGTTCCTGTGAATTTAGCCAAATATTTATGTCTTTGCTTGAACCATTATTCACTCATTCATTCTTTTCCTTCCTTCCCCTTTTTCCTTTCTCCCTCTCTTTTACTCCCTTTCTTGTCTTTTACCTGTTTCTGAACTGAAGTAAAAAGGGGGGGAAAGTTCTAAATGTAAATGTTTGTGTATACATATCCATATAATGCAAGAGAGCTAGTAAAATAAGTACATATATATATTTTACTAGCTCTCTTGCATGATTGCTGAATGAGAACTGTGATTCATGTGTATAAGGTGTCTTTTATTTTTTATTACTTAGTGCTAATGATATATATTATACTGAGATTAATTATAATATTTGAGAATAGTATTCTTTGAGTTGCTTAGGTTTAGCACTAGAAGGAGTGTGATATTTACAGACAAAATATTAACCTGCCCATCTCCTTTTTAATAAACTTAATCTTTTAGAATATTTTTAGATTTACAGAAAAATTACAAAGATAGTACAAAGAAGTCCTATATACCCTTGTACCAAGTTTCTCCATTAACATCTTACATTAAATAGTACATTTATTAAAATTAATGAACCAATATTGATCGACTATTACTAACTTAAAGTCCATAGTTTCTTCAGATTTCCTTAGTTTTTATCTCATGTCCTTTTTCTGTTTCAGGATCTCATCCAGGATACCACATTACATTTAGTTGACATGCCTTAGGCTTTTTTGGCTGTGCTAGTTTCTCAGACTGTCCTTGTTTTTCATGACGTTGACAGTATAGTCCCAACCCCTTTTTATAAGGAATTTTTATTAGTGGGTGCTTAATCTTAGGAAATCAGTGTTATCATTTGATATGAAGGAATAAATGAACATAAAAGGTAGATATGTGTGTATATATACATATTTACATTTAACAGAATGATATGGTACTTCAGTGTTTAGCATTTATTCTACTTCTTTAGGAGTCATAGGCTGAGAGTTGGGAAGACTTTGTCCTTAGTAGATTAAAAAGTAATGAAGTTTGGGGCACGTCGGTAGCTTTGTCTGTTAAGTGTCCAACTCTAGATCTCAGCTCAGGTCTTGATCTTAGGGTCATGAGTCAAGCCCTGTATTGGGCTCCATGCTAAAGCTTGGATTTAGTGAAAAAATGGTATTTGCCAGTATAATTTTCTGAATAGATTCTGGAGAATAAAGAAATGGAGATATTTAGGGTTGGTAAGAAATTACATTTCAAAATTTTAATTGGCCTGCAGGAATAAATTTGACTTTTATGTACTAATCTCTGATTTGTTTTTTTTTTTTTCCAATAAATGTTTACTTGAGTGTGTGCTCTCTACCAGGCATTGATTTAGACCCTGGGGACATAATAGGGAACAAAACAGACAAAGAACTGTGTGTGTGTGTGTGTGTGTGTGTGAGAGAGAGAGAGAGAGAGAGAGAGAGAGAAATAGCCATATATGTATGTTTATATATAAAATGTTAGATGGAGGAAAGTAAAGAAATAATGGTGAATAGGGAGTGCCTTGGGTAAGGTGGGTGGGTTGAACTTTTAAATAAGGGTTGTCAGGGAAGGCCACATTGATAAATTGACCAAAGATATGAAAGGAGTGAGGAAATGATCAGAGATATGAAAGAAGTGAGGGAATGCACCATGCAGATATCTGAAGGGAGAATATTGCAGACAAAGGAATTGGCAAGTGCAGAGAGTGAAAAGACAGGAGGCCCAGATTGCTCTGGAAATAACATGACCAGTATGGCTGCACTGGACTGAACAATGGGGAGACTAGTAGGAGGGGCAGTAAGAGAGGAAAGAAAGGATCATACCATGTAGGGCCTTATGGAGTGTAGACCGTTGTAAGAATTTCAGTTTTCAGTTACTTTAAAAAAATTTTGGTTTTTGTTTTGAGCAGAGGATTGATATGATCTAAATTATGTTTTAAAGGGAAGGTTACGCTGTTGAGGCTGTAAAGGGAGCAAAGGTAGCAGCTGGGAGACTACTTGGAAACCTATTGTAGTAATCTAGGAAAGCATTGATGTTGGCACAGTGAAGGCGGTTTTAAGAATTAGTCAGATTCTGTGTATATTTTGAAGTTAGAATCCAGAAGATTTCTTGATAGGTTGGATATGGCGTGGGAGAAGGAGGAATCAGAGATAACTTAGAATTTTGACCTGAGTTACTGGGAAGATGGAGTTGTCATTTACCCATATGTTAGAAATTGCAAGAAGAGCACTTTTTGGGGAAGGGAGGAAGTTGGAGGTGATGTGGTGAAGAAAAGGGTTTGATTTTGGACATGTACATTTGAGATGCCAGACATTCAAGTAGATATTTTAAGGAAGCAATTGAATGTAGTCTGGCAAACAGGAATTATCTGGGTTGGAGATAGAAATCTGGGTATCATCAAAATGTGGGTGATATTAAAACCGTGAGACTGGATGAGATTACCAAGGATGTAAGTATGGAAAAAAAAGAGAAAAGGACCAAGGCTGCCCTGGAGCACTCCAACCTTAAGATGTTGGGAGTAATGTAGAGGAACCATAAAGAGGAACTGAGAAGTGGTCAGTAAGAGCAAATCCTGGAGAATGTTGGGTCCTGGGTGCTAACTAAAGAGAGTGTTTTAAGGTAGTGATCACCTATGAGAAAAACTTCCAATTAGGTTAAGAGTCGAGAATTGAACATTGATTTTTAACAGTGTTGAGGTCCATAGTGACCTTGAAAATAATGGTTTTGGAGGAGGGATAAAGGCAAGAGCCTGATTAGAGTGTGCTTAAGAAAATAGGGGAGTAGAGAAGTTGGAAACAGAAGAGGCTATTCTTTTGAATAAGAGGGAGAGGAAAAATGGGTAGCTGGACAGGGAAGCATTATGTGTATGTGGGTGAACATATGCCGCATGAAAGAAATAGCATGCTTGTATGCTGCTAGGAATGGCCTAGAAGACACAGAATAATTGATAATGGAGAGAGAGGACACAGTTGATGGAAAACTGTCCAGGATGAGGCAAGAAGGGATGGGATTTGGTGTACAGGTATGGGAGTTAGCTTTTGATGGGAGCATGCATAGTTTGTCAGTAGTAAGGAGTGAAGACAGAGAACATGGGCAAATATAGGTAACTGGTGGGAATTGTCTTTTGATTGTACCTGTATTCTTAATGAGAGTGAGAATGGGGAAGATATTATTGAGAGCCTGAAGAAAATATATAAAATAAATCTCTAGTGGAGTGAGAGTAAATGGATTAGAAAAATGTAGGAATGCCAGGGGACACTAATATCCACTTAAAGTTAACAGTTGTGAATCTGGGGCACCTGAGTGGCTCAGTTTTGGTTAAGCATCTGGCTCGGTCTCAGCTCAGGTGTTGATCTCAAGGTCATGAATTCAAACCCCACAGTGGACTCCCACTACTTATAAAGAAGGAAAAGAAGGAAAAGGAAGGATGAAAAGGAAAGGAAAGAAGGAGTAAATTAGGTAACAGTCATAAATTTAAAGCATGCTTGTACATGTTTTCCAGTTGTGTTTAGTTTTGTGGATACAAGCGTGAAGTAGGAAGAGAGTTGGTCTTAGCCAGGGTTGGGGTTTTACTTGGATTAAATAAAGTGATAAAGGGTGAGAGGAGGTGAAATTGTTCACAAGGGAGTGACTATAACAGTGTGTTATGGGATCTAAGATGATCATGAAGGAAATAAGGACATGAGAGGAGGATGATGGGCAGTCAAAGGTGTTGGGAGTGTTAGTAGAGGGGTCTGCAAACTACAAGATCTGTTTTATATGGCTCTTGACCTTAGAATTGGTTTTACATTTTTAAAGTGTTCTTTTTTAAAAAAAAATAATTTTTTCAGTGTTCCAATACTCATTGTTTATGTGCCACGCCCAGTGCTCCATGCAATACATGCCGTCCTTAATACCCACCACCAGGCTCACCCATCCCCCCACATACCTCCCCTCTAAGACCCTCTATTTGTTTTTCAGAGTCCACAGTCTTTTCTGGTTCATCTCCCCCTCTGATTTCCCCCCTTTCACTTTTCCCTTCCATTCTCCTTATGCCCTCCATGCTATTCCTTATGTTCCACAAGTAAGTGAAACCATATGATAATTGACTTTCTCTGCTTGTTATTTCACTCAGCATAATCTCCTCCAATCCCATCCATGTTGATATAAAAGGTGGGTATTCATCCTTTCTGATGACTGAGTAATATTTCATTGTATATATGGACCACATCTTTATCCATTTGTCTGTTGAAGGGCATCTCAGCTCTTTCCACAGTTTGGCTATTGTGGCCATTGCTGCTATGAACATTGGGGTACATATGGCACTTCTTTTCACTACATCTGTATCTTTGGCATAAATACCCAGTAGTGCAATTCCAGGGTCATAGGGTAGCTCTGTTTTTAATTTTTTGAGGAATCTTCACACTGTTTTCCAAAGTGGCTGCACCAATTTGCATTCCCACCAACAGTGAAAGAGGGCTCCCCTTTCTCCACATCCTCTCCAACATTTCTTATTTACTGTTTTGTTAATCTTTGCCATTCTAACTGGTGTAAGACGGTATCTCAGTATGGTTTTCATTAGAATTTCCCTGATAGCTAATGATGATGAATATTTTTTCATGTGTCTGCTAGCCATTTATATGTCTTTGGAGAAGTGTCTGTTCATGTCTTCTGTCCATTTTTTGACATGATTATCTGTTTTTTGAGTGTTGAGTTTGAGGAGTTCTTTATAGATCTTGGATATCAGCCCTTTTTCTGCAGTGTCCAAAAAAATAAAAAAAAGAAGAATAAGAATATGCAAGAGTAGCTATGTATGTCCGCAAAGCCTAAAATATTTACTATCTAACACTTCACAAAAAACGTTTGCTGACCCCTTTAATAACTAATGGGTCATAGATCCTCTTGGAGTTGAAAGAATAACAGAGGAATTAATCTGGAAAAGTAACTGTGGTTTCAGAGAGGGGTCCTTGAACTTGAAAAGGGTGCAGTTATCCCTAATGGCAAGGTTCTAGGATTTGGTTATGACTAGAAATCCTTAACAGACTCTCCTATGTTTGTTTCAAAAGGAAGCTATATAGGCATTCTTTTTTACCTTTGTACATAACCCTGCATCCCTACTAATGAAATGTTTTTTCTACTAATGAAATTAACAAAAGAAAAGTCAATTGTATTCCCCCTGTATTTGAAATCAGAGTAAGTATTGCAGAAAAATTGAATGGCTCTAGAAAATGGATTATAACTTCCTTAAGTAGGTTTTTAGAGTTTACTCACTTGTGTTCCATGGTATGTATGGGAAATTAAAGTAGAATCATTAATCTTATATGATCTTGACAGCAAAGGGAATAATGTTTCATATTTTGCTGTTTTGGGGAATGTATGTCTGATTAAGAAAATCTGGAAAACACTGGTAAAACAGTAAATTCATTTTTTGAGGTGTTCTTAAGTGTCATATCTATACTGTTACGGTTATCTATTGTATAAAAAAAAAAACCCAAAACTTAGTGGCTTAGAACAACCTCAATTTGTTTTGCTCATGAATTTGTGGTGTTGGTAAGGTTTGGCTGAGATTGCTCATCTCTGCCTCACATCTCTTGGAGCTACCTGATTGGGCCTGGGATATATACTACCAAGATGGCTTATATACATGGCTGACAAGTTGGTGCTGGCACTTAGTTCCTCTCCACATAGACTTCTCTCATGGGGTCACTTGGAGTTGCTCCAGCATGGTGGCTGGGTTCTAAGAGCAAGCAGCCCAAGAGTCAGAAAGTAGTCCAGAAAACTGGGGCCCCTATATTCTCTTGGTCAAACGGTAACAGAACACAGATTCAAGGGAGGAGACATAGACATCCTCCCTCTATCATTTGATGGGAGGCAGATCAAAGAATTTTGAACCTGTATTTTAAAACTGCTACATGTACCTTAGTACAGGTAACAAAGGCATTTAGCTTCCCATCCATTTTTCAGTGTTCTTCTTAAATGCCACCATTACCATGAACCTTTCCAGCATCCCATCACTGAATTTAATCTCCCCATTCTTGGACCCTCCATAGTACTTTGTTGGTTCCTTTTTCTATGGCATTTACCTGGTGTTTCATGATTTTGTGTTATCTTTGCTTGCCACCTCTATATGCAACTCTGCATTCCATTTGATAGTGTCTTATTCAC
>ML103415.1:0-12857 GCA_003697995.1 Taxidea taxus jeffersonii
GATTGAGCCCCCATCGGGCTCCCTGCTCTGCGGGAAGCCTGCTTCTCCCTCTCCCACCCCCCTTGCTTGTGTTCCCTCTCTCACTGTGTCTCTCTCTGTCAAATAAATAAATAAATAAAATCTTAAAAAAAAAAAAAAAAAAGAACTGCAACAGCTCTTTTTTAGCCAAGAGAGAATGAGCCAGAAGAGCTAACATATTAATGATGCCACAGCAAAAAGGTAGAAACCACATAGTCCTTGATGAAACTCTTCTGTTGCAGAATTAATCAACACTAGAATTTCTTACCAGTGGACTTCTCATTCTATAAAATATTATTTATGACACATGAGTTTGGACATAATTGCACAGATTTTACCCCATGCCAGGGTACCCTGCTACTCTCTACTAACCACCCTGTGTGTTCTGATATAGAGAGTCTTTGCCTAGACAAGGAGGCATCTTCATCTAATTTTCACAAAAGCACAGGATTAGCTAGTAGAAGTTGCTTTTAGTTGAATGCAGTACTTGAATGCAGTACTTCTTGCCATGAAAGTGTCCTAATCTGATGCACTGTTCACACATTTTCTTGTCATTTTTTGTGTAACTTGTATGCCACTAGGTAGTGAACTCCATAAGGGGCAGGAAAAATGGTATGAATCAATCCATATGGTTTGGCTGACACATATGTAGATGATAATAAATGCTTAAAGACCAAGGGGGGATGGGAATTTTTATATCATCCAATTAGTGCTGTCACAGGCTATGCTTACAAGATGTCAAACATCTGGATACTTGAGAATACCTGATTGGCTGACTGAATGTTTTTATTTTAATCTGGATTTTTTGGCATCAAGTAATATAACCCCAAGGTTAGCCTGCAAAAATCAGGGGCTCTTATTCTTTTTATTTTCAGATGTGGTGAGATGCTGAACTGTCATGCAGATAGATGAGTGATGACTGTTTTACATGTTGTCATCCTAACTCCCAGGGAATTCTCTCCAGGGGAGCATGAGGCAGCCAAAAGATCTTTGGGAAAGCTTCCCTTATTCCAGATGTTATGTCTATGACAAGATGTGTTCTAGTGTGTTACTGAAGGCACAGACTCTAAAGAAAATTCGGAAAAAGAAATTGGTAACTAAAATCCAAGTTCCTTCACAGGATCACAGGCATCTGAAAGATGTTTAGGTATCAGAATTATTGCTGACTTTTTTTTTCTTCCATTACCCTTCTAGAATTTTCTCTCCAGACACCTACTCTTCAAATTGTGTGGTGCATAACCAGACAGTAAAAAGAGGGTTAATCTAAGAAGCTTAAAAGAGAATGGAAAGCATGCTCATGGTTTTCCATTGGCTTATCACACTTTTCCCAGTTCTCAGGGCGTTTTGATTTAAAATTCTAGTTTAGGGATGTTTATAGATATAAACTCATTTTTTATCATGTCAAAATCAAATGTATATATAGTTTTAAATACACTAGATTATCATATTACCTTTCCTCTTTGAGTTTCTATTTTGAGAACTTAAATTCAACCTTTTAACATTTTAGAGTTGAAAACAGGGAATAGTATAGGATATTATCATTATGGGGGCATTTTTTTTTTGTAATTTATACCACACAACTCAAAGTGACTTAACCAAAATGACAAGTATTAGCCCATAGATACGAAGTAATACAGGGGTAAGGCTGGCTTCAGTTACGGTTTTATCCTGGTCTCCAGCAATGTCACCAGGCTTTCTCCATTGTTGTGATTCAGTTCCCGGGTTTTGCATAATGGCAAAAATGGCTACAACTGCTCCAGCTTCTGCTTACTCTCAAGCTCACATCTAGTGAAAAACAGAAACTGCCTCTACCCAAAGATTCCCAGCCAAAAATTCACTGCATCTCTGTTAGGTTTGTATGTTCATACCTGAATCAATCACTGTAGATCATGACCATAAAAGGCATTAAGTGACTTAAGTCATTTATTCCACATTTGAGCTGGAGGAAGAGTGAAATATAGGTCCTGAGATTAGGGCAGGGGAAATTCCCAAATTCACATTTGGGCCCTTATCCAAAATAAACACACATGGACTTGGGACAAGAATAAATGTCCATTCAGGATTCACTTTAAATTCACTTAATTTACATATATGAGAATAAAGGTTTAACAAAAACAATGAAGCCTAGAATATACTACCCAGCACAATGCAGAGCATGTGTTAGTCCGCCGGGTAAATACTGGTTGATGAATGAATAGGTGGATAAATAAGTTACAAAGAAATGTGTCACGCACCAACCCATGTGTCCTCTAAACTCCAGGGAAAGTAGCATGTTTTCTGCCCGTTCCTCTGGAAGTCCCCCTCTTCCATTTGTTGTAAGATGAACACCAAGTACAGGCCCATCCCCTTCTACAAACGGTCAAGAGCAGAGGCCAAGAGCATCGCATTTTCCACATTTCTCCTACACTTCTTTTCTACCCTGGAGGGGGTGAGTGTTAATATTCAGGTGCCTCCTTTGCCCAGCCCGGTGGAGCAACTAACACTTAGCTTTTATACTTGGCCTTTGGGCACTGGTCAGAATCCAGATAGAACATTCCAACATGAAGTTAAATATAGTTCAATACATCCACACATATAGAGGGAAAAGCCCAAATAGAGAAAAAAAAGAATAGAAATAGAATAGAAAATAGGGTGAAAAAAATGAATAAAAAGAGAAAAGATGGCAGAGGCAGAGGCAGAGGCAGATGGAGAGCATATAGATGGCGCCTGCAGGAAAAGAGAGGAAACGCAAAGGAAAGGAAAGGAAAAGGAAAGAAAAAAAGCCTGGGGTCCAAAAGAGAGAGAGCGCGTGCGTGCGCACAGGAGGAAGAAAATGGCGCCCGCCTGGTTGAGGGAGGCGACCGGGAGCTGGAAGAGAGCGCCTCAGCCTGGAGGCGTCTAGCTGTGTGCTGGATGAGACGCCCTTACCTCAGGTAGGCGCTGGAAGGAAGAGAACGAGCTCAGGTGACCTACAGTGTGGGCACCTCGGATTCAGTCAGCCGAGAGCCGCTTCTCAGGCTTGTGGGTCTGGTGGCCCCGAGGGCCCTGGCTTTGCAGAGCTTGACTTTGTCGGGGAGGGGCGCTCAGGTGCAGGTCTTCCCAGAAGGGTGCCTGCGGGGGGCTCAAAACGCTATGCTCCTCAGGGGCAAGCTCTAGGTTTTGACTTCTTCCCCCACTGGGGGCCCGCCTCGCCAGCCAGGGGGTCTCATCCTCTCCCGCAGGCTTTGACTAGCTGCAGTGTAGCTGTGTCCCGGGATGAGCTGAGCCCAGCGTCTTCCTCGTGGGCCGTCTTGAACCCGAACCCCTCTGTCTCCCTGTCCTTCTCCCTTTTCCTCTTCTTGAGCTGGGACGTCCATCTTCTCCTGCCCCGGGACCTCGGAGTTGCAGGTTCTTAGGCCTTTGACGCTGGAATCCACACCAAAGGTCCCTCGATTCGCAGGGTTTGGGATTCAGTTTGAAAGATACCTGCCGCTTTCCCGGGCCTCCAGCTCGCCCTTGGCAGATTGAGGGTCTTCTGAACTAGGTGAACTAGGTGAACCCATTCCTGTCATTAGTCTCCTTTTATGTGTTCAGTTGACCCTTGAACTTTTTTCCCCCCACACAGTACGTGAATGTATTTTACTTTCCTTTGATGTTTTAACGCCCTCTTTTCTCTACCTTATTGAGAGATACAGTATATATACTTGTACAAAATATATATTAATTATGTTATCCGTAAGGCTTCTGTTCAGTAGTAGATATTAGTAGTTAAGTTTTTAGAGTCAAAGTTTTATGTGGATTTTTGTTTGCACTGGGGCTCAGCCCCCTCACCCCGCCCCTTGTTCAAGGGTCAACTATATATATATGTATGTGTGTGTATATATATATATATATTCATTCATCTATTTATATATATATAGTTATATAGGTTGGATAGTTGGATATATAGATACATATCTATATATATAGATAGATACATACCTATATATCCTGTTGTTTGTTTCTCTGCAGAACTGTGGCTAATACACTGCCATAACAAATGAAGACAAATGTAGTGAATTAAAAACAACACTCATCTATTATTATTACTTATTATCAAGCAGATCTGGCTGGTTTCTCTGCTTTGATTCTCAAAGGTCAGAATCAAGGTGTCAGCAGAGTGCATTCTCTCCCCTAGCATCCAGAGGAGAATCTATTTCCGGGCTCCCTGGTGTTGTTGACAGAATTTAATTCCTTACAGCTGGAGCTCTGGGTTCCTGTGACCTTGCTGGCTGTCAGCTGGGGCCTGCCTCCCTGAGCTGCCTGGGCCCACTCCTCATGCTGAGGCAGAAGCTTGCTAGATCTCAGAACCAGCAGGGATGTCAAATCCTTCCCATGCTGTGGCATTTCTCAGGTTCCTCTTCTGATCTTAAGGGGTCATGGAATTACATTAGGCCTGTCTGATAATATAGGATAATTTCCCTGTGGTAAAGCCAATTGATTAGCCCCCTTTATTCCATTGCAAAGCCCCTTTGTCCTATTGGAGGGAAAGCCACAAACACCAAAATCCTGCCTCTTAGGACTTGGTACATGTTCCCTTACAGAACAGGTGTGGCAATTTCTGCCACCTCCGGCCTCTTACGAGATTTCCCCTTTTCTCACTCTCCCCAGGCACCGGTCTTATTACTTAACTAATGAACATCGAAATAACAGATTTCCCCTTTGATAGGTGAAAAGTCTTCTCAGGGTTTCTTGAACTGTGTTTCTTAGATTATTAATGAAGTGGGATTTAAAAAATTTTTTTAAATTATTTTTTATTTTATTTTTTTAGATTTTAGTTATTTATTTGACAGAGACACAGCGAGAGAGGGAACACAAGCAGGGGGAGTGGGAGAGGGAGAAGCAGGCCTCTTGCTGAGCAGGGAGCCCAACATGGGGATCAATCCCAGGACTGAAGGATCATGACCTGAGTGGAAGGCAGATGCTTAAGGCCTGAGCCACCCAGGCACCCCTGAAGTGGGATTTTAAAGGGCATTTTGTGGAATGGTCCATCAATGCAGTTACGCAGAGGTCCGTATGGATAGTGGGGCTGTCGTGGTGGAAGCATAATGCGGTTATTTCTCTGCTCCGCAGCCTGGCATGGAGGAGGAACAGCTGGGAATTGTAGCAGGAAGCCAGAGCAGATGTGTAGCCACTGAACCAATCAGGAAGTGACCTCCATGGTGAGTTCACAGGGACCCTTGCTGGTGTGTGTTTCGACACAAACCGCACAAACCCTTGTCTTTTTGTTTTAGTATCTTGTGCCAAATGTGCCATAACATACTGCACAGATTATTTATTTCTCACTTAAAAAAAATGATGCCAGATTCAGGTTGCTTTCAAAACAAAAAAATGTGAGAACCAAAAAATTTAAACTGCTCAGTGATGGTTGAAGAAAAACATATTGAGAAGCCAGAGCAGAGCGGGGCTTCCTGATGGTCTGTCATAAACCTGGTAAGATAAATAAATGCACTGAAGCAAAGGCCTTTTTTTTGTTTTTCTTTAAAGATTTTATTTATTCAGTTGAGAGAGAGAGAGAGGCAGAGAGAGCACAGGCAGAGGGAGTGGCTGAGGGAGAGGGAGAACAGACTCTCTGCTGAGCTGGGAGCCCACCATGGGGCTCCATCCCAGGACCTGGAGATCATGACCTGAGACGAAGGCAGATGCTTAACCATCTGAGCCACCCAGGTGCTGCAAGTCCTATCTTTCATACATACAGTTAAGTCCCTGAAAACAAACAAACAAACAACTGTGTTAGCATCTTGATACTCAATTCACAGAGACTAGGAAACTACATATAGGTTTGGATTTTATCTACGTATGTAGTTAGGGAAGTTTTTGGCTCAAATGACCCAGATTAAGTAACATAAAGCCGATGAATAGAAAGCCCTTCCTTTGGCTTTGTTTGTATGGACAAAGGGAATAGAACACTTGGCCAAGGCTGTGATATTAAACTATGCTGATAAATTGTCTGAAATATCAGACCAAGGTTCTCCTCATGGCAACAATAAATATACTTTGCCTTTTAGCAACCCTGTGGTTTGCATTATTGTAACTAATTCATGCACAGACCATATTCATTTGATTCTGTAATTTGACTTAGAAAAAAGGTAACAGAAAAGTGTATACAAGTGGCCATAAGGGGGCTTCTAGATTGCATGTAATGTTCTTTTTCCAGAACTGAGTACCAGTTATACATATATATTCAGTTTGTAAACTTGTATACTTAAGCACTTATGATATATGCAGTTTCCTAAGCTTGTAATTAAATAAAATATATTTTTAAAAAGACGGGTGTATGGTACTGGTGAGTGATTGAGTTGAGAACATTTTTAGGGTGTGGCAAAACCTTTAAAATTACAAGTTGTTGTAGAAAGTAATTGCATCAATTCCAGAGGTTACAAAACTGTGGTCTGTGTGCCATATTCAAACCCAAAGATGTTTGGTCCATGGATTTAAATGAAGAGTAAATTGATTGTGAACCATTACAAATGGCAGTGATTTACATCAAAATTTAGGTTATGGGTTTACTTTGAAATGTTAACAGCCCTTGTAACCCTGGGTTATGTTGCCACATGGCAATAATCTGCCAGAACAAAGGAAAAGCAGCCTCCTGGACACAAGACTAGAGCTTTCCACTTTGCCACAGACTCCAGCATTCCCTGTGGTCTCTCTGACAAAATTTGTGACCTTTTGTCTGTGCAGTTACTGATATTTTTGTGCAGTTACTGATATTTTTCTGGAAAATTGTAATGGGCCATACAAACCCAGATATTGTGTAGCTTTTTGATGAGGAATGAGATTTTGTTGACAAAGAACATGGTGACGTATGGATTTGGTTGTTAAATGGTTAACCACATCAAGGAGGTTAGTGTGAGTGGAGAATCTGAGACTCTAGATCTGTCTAATTTATGCTTTGTAGACACAGGCAGGGCCTTCATCGCAGCTCACCATCCATATGTTTTGAAGACCGCTAGGTGCTGCTTTTGAACTAAAATCATAGGGATGAATTCCAGATGAACCCAATGCATATGTTTGGAACAGCCATAAAAATAGATTTTCAGGTTGCAGCTGTGGTCCTCTTATTAATCACATCTCCAGTCATGGGGGTGGGGTGTAAGCCTCACTTAAAAATGAAGCGAGGCAAGGCTTGGAATTGCTGTTTTGTGCAGGTGTAGTCTGGAGCTGTCTGCCCACACAGATGACTTAGAAGGGGCAAACTGAACCGGGATGACTGTGGAAAGAGCGTCCTGGGGAAACTGACTGCAGATCCCTGCCTTGCCTGTGGGAAGCAGGGAACTCAGGCATGCAACCTGAAAATACTTAGGGATCCTGCGTGTCAGGACACCAGAAAAGCAGTTACGACCCTGGGGTGTGAGGATGACCACACACATGTTGGCCATCGCTGTTCTTGCCACAACTGTTTCCCAAAGAGTGTTTCTAGCTGATGTGTGAATAGGTCCCAGTTGCTGTCTCATTTACAGAGAGGGTGGGTGTTAGAATTTGGCAGATGCCAGCAGATGTGACCAGAAAAGTTTGCGAGTTCTGCGAGTCTCTGAACTCTAGCTATTTTAGAGCTGGTGACATTTTCAAAAGGCCATCCACATGGCATTGGCCTTCCTGTCTTGTCTTGCTTTTGGAATTCTGTGGATTTTATAAGTGTTTTTTAATTTTGGAGCATAGCTAGATTTTTAGTTGTAGATTGGGCCGACTCTCAATGGTTCCAGGGATTAAAAAATGGGAGTAGCCTGTAATACATCAGTACAGAGTTCCATTGTCATTTGGGCCCGTTGTCTGAGAGTCCTCACTGAGCAGAACAGAGAAGAGGCTTCATTGAAATAAAACTTATAACTGGGGAGTTTTCATAGCAAAGTCCTGACACTTGACACCCCTTAGGTCATTTAGACACAGAGAACCAGAGAACCAAAGAACCAAAAGAACCAAGTCACGTGCCTGTAGTCGTAGGAGCAGTTAGCAGCAGGAGGGAACTAGAATTCCAAACTTTGAGTTAAATTTGGCTCCCTTTTACCGAGTAAAGTAGAGAACCAGAACAACCATATAAATACTTTGGTCAAACAACTGACCATTTGGAGTATGTCAAGATGACAAATATTTCTACAAAAAGTAAAGATTTCTATGTATAAAAATACAAATGTTTCCAAATAGCAACATCTTTGGTGTCAAGTATACCACAGCAATTGCAATTTCTTTCTGTTTTCATGTCCAGGTTAAGTGCCTATTCTTTGTATTCCCCTATTGCCAAAAACATCCTTCCTCCACCCCTAGTTAACAGTACTTCCTACCTTGTGGGAAAATGGTTCGTTTACTTGTCTGTGGCTCCACTAGTTGTAAGTACTGAAGGCATGCAGCACAGTGGTGTGCAGAGCTGAGTTGTAGCTGCTCACAAAAACCAATTGTGAGGTTCTTGAAACTTTGCAAGCCAGTTCACAAGTTGGTTGCTGGAAATCAACTATTGGGAAATATTTCCACCACAGAAATTGGCACATAGTACAAATCAGGGCTCCCTCCACCTCTGCAGAACCACTTTTCAACTTTTACCAGCATCCCTCTGGTCAGAGACCTTATCTCTTTCACTATTATATCCTCAGTTGTGCCTGGTGCATGGTAGGTGCTCAGTAAAGGTTAGAGGAATGAATGATGCATAAATGAAAGGGTGAATGAATGAAGTTGTTTCTCAGTTATTTCCCAGGGCTGGTTTCCAATTCATTGAATGTTAGAAAGGGCATTGCATGATTCTCAGCAAAGTTAGAGGGAGAAATTGGAAGTCCTTGGCTGCTGGGGACAAGGGGATCTGGAGTTAAATCCCCACTCTGTTATCAGCAGTTATGAATTGCGAACACATCATATTTATTCCCTGAGCCTCTGGAGTTTTAATCCTGTTCTATAAAAAAAGTATAATAATACAACTCACAGTGGTGTAATGAGGGTTAAAGATAATGTTATATAAGGCACCAGCATGTAAACTACAAATACCTCTGTGCTAAATCATCTCCCTAGACTCATGGCTCAACTATCATGCCCATTTTCCTGCAGTCCCAAGATAGTTCCCATCACATGCTCAGCCTTAAAATATTCAAGGCACCTATGATTATTCAAAATTCTTTGTTTAGTTATTGATTGTGAGTCTTTTGTGAAGACAGTAAGTTTCAGAGACCAGGGTTCTTACCTCTCTGGTTTGCTGCTGTGTCTCCAGCGCCTTGTATGGTAGCCCTCAATAAATATTCCTTAAATGAATAAATGAGTAAACAGATGAATAAATGACATTCTTATTTATTAGAAGATTGGCTACAGCAGGGGTCAGGAACGGCAGTCCACAGACCAAATTCAGACTGCTACCTGTTTTTTTTTTTTTTTTTTTTTAAATCAGAGAGAGTGAGCACAGACAGAGAGGCAGGCAGAGGCAGAGAGAGAAGCAGGCTCCCTGCCGAGCAAGGAGCCCGATGCGGGACTCGATCCCAGGACGCTGGGATCATGACCTGAGCTGAAGGCAGCCGCTTAACCAACTGAGCCACCCAGGCGTCCCTGCTACCTGTTTTTTAAAAAATAAGTTTTATTGGGACGCCTGGGTGGCTCAGTTGGTTAAGCGGCTGCCTTCGGCTCAGATCATGATCCCAGCTTCCTGGGACTGAGTCCCACATCGGGCTCCTTGCTCAGCAGGGAGCCTGCTTCTCCCTCTGCCTCTGCCTACCACTCTGTCTGCCTGTGCTCGTTCGCTCTCTCTCTCTAACGAATAAATTAAAAAAATCTTTAAAAAAAAAAGTTTTATTGGGATATAGCCATGGTTGTTCACTAGTGAATTGCTCTGGTGGCTTTTACACTAACTGGCAAAGTTGATTAATTGCAGCAGAGACTTGTATGGCCTATAAAGCCAAAAAGATGTATTATCTGGCCATTTACAGTAAAAGAAAAAGGCACAGCTTCGCTGACCTCTGATCTATAAGATCATCTCTGAAAGGTACTAATTTAAAGCTCAGAAAATTGAGGAATTTTTCTCAGCATCACTAAATCAGTTGGTGGTGACAGGGCAGGGAAATGGGTCTCAGGGCACTGAGGCATAATGTCCTAAGTGAGAGCTAAGACGAGAACCATCGACCACCTCCCTACTCCAAGCAGAACATCTCAGCTCTACCAAACAGATGCTTATCTGTACTGTTTTAGCATATCTCAGTGGAGATCTCTCTGAGTCTGGACAATGATTATATTTTTCCATAAGTTTTTTTTTTTTTTTTTAAATGCTGGTACCAAAGGAAAATATGGAGAGTTTCCAAAAGAGAGGGTGAAGTTTGAGATGGCAGCAGCATTGCAAAAACATGCCGGCAGAGCTCCAAACTCTCATCATGACAGCAGTATCTAATTATTACACTACACTTTGAGAAACCTGATATTATGCAAACAAACTCCAGCTGCATTTTATGACAGCGCATACAATTTTTACCAAAAAAAATTTAAAACCCTTTTTATATGGAAAAATAATCCTTTTCTTACAGTATTTAGAATTAACCAAAGATACAGTATAATAGAGTCTAATAACTTAATTCGGTACAAATGTTGAAGCACATTGAAATGCTCTTTGAGATAAAGGAAGAATTCTGTCCTTTGTGTGTGTGACACAGAGGGCAGAATTTTCTGCTGCTTGCTGTTTGGTGGCAGTGGGAAGCTGTAGAGTCTGTGGTACCAGGGCGGCAGTGGTGGGGAGGGTCCTGCATTTCGGGGCAGCAATATGATTTGAAAGTTGAGGCATAAGGAGTCAGCAAGGTAAGGAAAGTTGAAGTGTGTTCCAGGCAGTGAGGACCCCCTTTGCTAAAGCTGGAGCAGAGGAGCAATGTGGAGGGAGGCCTGTGAAAAAGCTATAAATAGAGACTGAGGCAGAGACAGCTCATACTATTGAGCACTGACTTTGTACCAGGCACTATTGTAAGTACTGTGCATGTATTAACTCATCTAATCCGCACAACCCACCCAATGAGGTGGGTACTATTATTATCCTTATTTTAGAGGTCAGGAAAACAGAGACAAAAAATAATGAAGAAAAAACCCCACCAAAACCTTGTCCAATGTCATACAGTTCAGGAGCAGCCGAGCCTGAGTTTCAACCCAGGAATCTGGCTTCAGAAATTACACTCTGAGCTAGTGGGACTTGCTGAGCTTTGATTGCTGTTGTCCTCAAGAGCTTCCTTGTAGGTGACTCTCAGATGAATCTATGGACAAACCAGTAAAATTAATAAATAAATTTAGCAATATGACTGGATTAAAAACTCCATATACATAATTATATTTTGTACAGCAGGAAAAAAAACCAATCGAAGACAAAAGTTAAAAAAATTACCGTTGTTGGCATGCCTGGGTGGCTCAGTCAGTTAAGCATCTGCCTTTACCTCAGGTCACGATCCCAGGGTCCTGGGATTGAGCCCTGCATCTGGGCTCCCTGCTCAGCAGAGAACCTGCTTCTCCCTCTGCCTGCTGCTCTGCCTACTTGTGCTCTCTCTCTCTGCCAAATAAATAAATAAAATATTTTAAAAATACCATGTCAGGGTCACTAAAGTTGTTTTCTGAGTTGTTGAGAAAGACAAAGCTAAGAAACCTCTTGAAGTATGCTGGGTCCTTCACAAGTCCATCAGAGCTTTTCCCCACAGCGGGGAGCAGGAGGGATATAGAATGATTCTGAGATGTGCAGAAAGCTGAAGTTGTGCCTGGAGAGTAAAGAGAACACCCCAGGGACCCCTAAAGCTGGCATCCTGACTGTAGGGCACAGTGAGATCTTTCTTAGCTTAGAAAACTGGTGGCTCAGCTCTAAAGCCTAATGAAATCTCTAGCATCTACTAAGTCCCAGATTTTAGGCCTTGCTGAATGGAAAGTCTCAACCACTTTCCTAGCACATCTGAACCATTAGATTCAGTTGTGAGCTGAATCTAATGAAGGTGGAAACAAAACTAGACCCAAGTTAACTACAGCTGGATTCCTCACTCCCCTTACTGGGAGCCTCTCAGAAAGGATATGGCCTTTTTTAGAAATTAGTATTACTTCTGTTTCTACTATCTTTTAAAACATTAAAAAAATTTGAGACATGTAATAGAACAATGAAATTCAATCCATGGTCAAAAGGGAAAAAAGGCAATAGAATTAGACCCAGAAATAGATATAGTGTTGGCATTATCAAGCTGGAACTTGAAAATAATTATGATATATATGTTAAAGGATAAATTGATTAAAAAGTAGAGGACCAGAAATATCCATAAGGGGCTATATATCTAGAATATACATAGAACTGAAATAAGACCAAAAAACTCCAAACAGTACAATTTAAAAATTGGCAAAAGAAATGAAGACATTTCTCCAAAGAAGGCATACAGACGACCAACAGACATATGAAAAGGTGCTCAGTGTCACTCATCATCAGGGAAGTACAAATCAAAACCATAACACCTCACACCTGCCAGAATGGTTAAAATAAAAAACACAAGGAACAACAGGTATTGATGAGGATGTGGAGAAAAAAGAACCCATGAGCGTTGTTGGTGGGAATGCAGAACAGTGTAACCACTGTGGAAAACAGTTCCTCAGAAAATTGGAAATAGAGTTGAGCTGGTAATTGCACTACTGGGTATTCACCCAAGGAGTATGGAAACACTAATTTGAAAATATATATAAACCCCTGTCTTGGGACGCCTGGGTGGCTCAGTTGGTTAAGCCACTGCCTTCGGCTCGGGTCATGATCCCAGCGTCCTGGGGTCGAGTGCTGCATCAGGCTCCTTGCTCAGCGGGGAGCCTGCTTCTCCCTCTGCCTCTGCCTACCATTCTGTCTGCCTGTGCTCACTCTCTCTCTCTGACAAAAAAAAAAAAAA
>ML103415.1:12957-65260 GCA_003697995.1 Taxidea taxus jeffersonii
GTGTGTGTGTGTGTGTGTGTGTGTATGTAATGGAATATTACTTGGCCATAAAAAGAATGAGATCTTGCCATTTACAATGACATGGATAGAGCTAGAGGGTATAAAGCTAAATGAAATAAGTCCATCAGAAAAAGACAAATATGATATGCTTTCACTCATATGTGGAATTTAATAAACAAATGAATAAAATTAAAAGGAGTTAAATAAAAAACCAGACTTAACTATAGAGAACACACTGATGCTACCAGAGGGGAGACAGGTGGGGGGTAGGGTGAAATAGATGAGGGGAATAAGAGCATACTTATTGTGATGATAACTGAGTGATATACAGAATTGTTGAAAACTATTTTGTATCCCTGTAACTATATAACTGTATGTTCACTGTACTGGAATTAAAATTAAGGGGAAGGTATGTGCTATGGTGAGTGCTGTGAAGTGTGTAAACCTGGCGATTCACAGACCTGTACCCCGGGGCTAATAATACATTATATGCTAGTAAAAAATTAAAAAAAATTATAAAAAATTTCAAAGAAAAACCTCTAGAAAGAAATTTAGAGAAATAAAACTCCATTTTATAAAAAAAGGAGGACCAGAATTATATGCAGTGTTCATGAAGTAGATGACTAGATATTATAAAGATGTAAATTCTTCCCAAATTGTTGTATGGATTCAGTATGATAGCAAATGAAAGTAGCAGCAGGCACCACAACAGACCAATAGATAGAATCCAAAAAAAGACCCACACATATGTAGGCATGAAATTTATGACAGCAGAACTCTCAGATCCTGATAGAGAAGGTGTAGTTTAATTCAATCTTTTAGTAAAACAATTTAGCATTATCTAAGCTGAAGTTACATTTATTCTATGAAGTAGCAATTTTCACTTACAGGTTTATTCTTTTTTTTATTTTTTTTAAAAGATTTTATTTATTTATTTGCCAGATAGAGAGCAGGAGCAAGCACAGGCAGACAGAGTGGCAGGCAGAGGCAGAGGGAGAAGCAGGCTCACTGCCGAGCAAGGAGCCCGATGTGGGACTCGATCCCAGGACGCTGGGATCATGACCTGAGCCGAAGGCAGCTGCTTAACCAACTGAGCCACCCAGGCGTCCCTACAGGTTTATTCTTAAGGTTGCCAGGCTTAGCAATATAAAAACACAAGATACAAGTTAAATTTATATTTCACATAAGGAATACATCTGGAGTATAGTTATGCTCCATACAGTATTTGGGACATACTTACAGTAAAAATTATTGTTTATCTGAAACTTAAATTTAACTAGATGTCCTGCATCTTATCTAGCAATCCTAAATATATTCCTCAGAAATGTGCACAGATACACAAGGAATATGGACCAGGATGTTCATAGCATTTTTTGGAATCACCAAAGCCTGGAGACAGTGCCCATCAGCAGTAGAATGGAAAAGTAAGTTGTGGTAGATTCACACAGTGGAATATTATGCCACAATGAAAAGACATGAACACTTGCTAGACACAACAGTGTAAATGAATCTTATTAATGTAATGTACAGTAAAAGGAACCAGAGACCATAAGCATCTACTATGTGATTTCATTTACAGACACTTCAAAAAAAAAGAGAGCGAAGTCAAAGTGGCATTTAGGAAGGTATGCTTAGGTAGTAAATTACAAAGAGATTTTCATCAAAGTCAAGATAGTGGATCCCTTTAAATGGAAGGAGGTCATCTTTGAGAAGGCCTAACTGGGAGTATTCTAGTGCTGACAGTATTCTGGTTACACAGGTAGTTCATTTTAGGCAGATTAAAACCAAGGTGTAAGAATATAAAACCTACCTCTTTTTGGAATAAGTGCTTTGTAGTTCTTCTTCTTCTTTATCCTGAGATAAAACTCATAGATAATATAATTTGTCTATACACATCGTATTAACAATAGCAAGAAATTACAATGTCATAAGTACAATATAAGGAAGAAATAAATGTAATTTATTATGAAGCACTGTGTATTTTAGTATGCATCACTCTCAGGCCTATCATTGCTTGACGATGTAAGGAAATAGTTGGATGCTTACCTTTGTATACTGAATCACCATGCATATGACAGGGAAGTTGCACTGGCACCTCAAATACCATCAGTGTTTGCCGAAAGCTGTTATTTTTCTGAAATGCGAACAGCTCTAGGTAAAGTTCTGGAGAAAGTAAAAAAGTAAAAAAAGGGTCACTGGGTGGCTAAGTGGGTTAAAGCTTCTGCCTTCATCTCAGGTCATGGTCCCAGGGTCTGGGATGGAGCCCCACATTGGGCTCTCTGCTTATCAGGGAGCCTGCTTCCTCCTGTCTCCCTGCCTGCCTCTCTGCCTACTTGTAATCTCTGTCTATCAAATAAATAAACAAAATCTTTAAAAAGTAAAAAAAAAAAAAAATTCTCTCGATTTCTGTGGTAGTTGTATTGCTAGAAAATTGCTTTATATCAAAACAATGCAAAAATAAAAACCTTCAAATTTATGTGGGAAAAAGTTCGTGTTAAACTAATTATAAATGAATTTCTCAGCTGTAGGATTATCCTTTGGGAAGATAAGAAAACATGCGGATCTTGGGAGAATTCTTCCTAATGCTGAAAGGTTGAAATTTGTGGGGTGTTTAGCATCCCCAGCCTCCCCAAAGGCAAGGGGTGACCCCCTATCAGTGTGTAACCAAAACACCCACACAAATTTCCAAACAAGCTTTGAAGAACTATATCAGCACTGTTTAGAACTACTGGCCCACGTCTTTGATATTGTGATAGTGTTAGAGCCACCAGAGTTGCTACAGAATTAGACTCCGAAGTTTCTTTAAACAGCTTTGGTTTGTTTCATTTCTGAAAAAGATTCATGAAACAACAGCGGAACACACACAAATATCCTATGAAGTAAATAACCATCTGGAGCTTAATCTGGCGGCCTTAGCATTCACTCATTATGCATTTCAACTTTTTTGATGTCAAAAAAAAAGAGGAGAGAGGGAGACACAGATGTACTGAACAGTATGCAAGGTCAAGACCATTTGTTTGGGGAACTCAAAAGAAATGACACAGCCCACCCAGTGCTATCTCAAACCAGCCAGTGCATGGTCAGACTCAATCCTTTTCTGATGTTCTTGTTAGAGTCTCAGTTGGTTCTCACTTTTTTTCTGGAGGCAGTAGTCATCAGGGTCAACCACCATCCAACTACCATGGGGGAAGAAGTTCCCCTTTCATACGGGCGTTCTGAAGGCTTTTAACATGGAAGAGAGAGGGGAAGCCTAATGGGTTCTAGATCTGGCCTGTAGCCTCCAAGGAAGACTGTAACATTTCTCGTAAGAAATGTTATCAGTGTTTAATCCTTTGGAAATTCGTTACTTATTTCACAGGCACTCTGAGCTGGAATTTGCTGCCTCTGACTATAATAAACAGTACACGGGGTGCTTGCGCAGTTGAAAATCTACATATAACTTTTTACTCCCCCAAAACTTAACCACAGCTTATACAGTTGATAAGACTTGCTGACAACAAAAACAGCCGGTTAATACATATTTTGTATGTCGTATGTATTATAGACTGTATTCTTAAAATAAAAGTCAGCTAGAGAGAAGAAAATGTTACTTAAGAAAATCATGGGGAAGGGACGCCTGGGTGGCTCAGACAGGTGAGCGTCTGCCTTCGGCTTAGGTCATGGTCCCGGGGTCCTGGGATAGAGTCCCACATCAGGCTCCCAGCTTGGCCAGGGAGCCTGCTTCTCCATCTGCTTGCTCTGCCTGCTGTTCCCCCTGCTTGTGCTCTCTCTGATAAATAAATAAATAAAATCTTAAAAAAAAAATCACAAGGAAGAGAAAACACATTTACAGCACTGTACTGTATATATTGGAAAAAATCTGCAAATAAGTGGACCAGTGTAGTTCAAACCTGTGTTGTTGAAGGGTAGTCTGTAGTTAGAATTAGGCTTGATTTGAGGTGAGTGGGTCCCGAGAGGTCATGGTATTTGGTGGAAGAGGAGGGTGGGAGGAATGGAGATGGGAAAAGAAATGGAGTTATTTCCTAGCATATGAGCTTCTGGTTTATTTTTGAGATCCAAGGTTTCTCTGTTGGATTATAAATGCTTGGAAGAAATTTTGCTTTTCTTCCTTTGGAGAGAATGAGTTCAGGTCTCAGAGGTTCTGTCTCATATTTCTTTTCTTTTTTTTCTTTTTTTAAAGATTTTATTCATTTATTTGACAGAGATCACAAGTAGGCAGAGAGGCAGGCAGACAGAGAGAGAGAGAGAGGAGGAAGCAGGCTCCCTGCCGCTGTCTCATATTTCTAAGTAAAACAAAATGTTACCTTTACCAAATGCTGTCTGAAATTTCTTAGATTGTATATAGGTTGCATTTATATACCAGATTGTCAGCTTCCTGCTTAATGTGTCTGCTCTGTCTTAGCAGCCCCCTTGCTAACTGGATACAAGTTGTTGAATATATAAACTAGTGGACAGAATGACCTTCAGCCATTTCAGTGCAAAGACTGGAGTACATCCATTTGGCAATTGAAAGACAAAGTGTAATTTCTGAGGTTGCCACTAAAAGACAATTAAAAATAGAAATTTACATTTTATTATTCCTCTTACAGCCAGTAATGTGAAGAATAACAACATTCCTTCATGCCATAGATTTCTAATGAACACCTATTATATGTCAGGTATTGTACTGGGCCCTGAGAATATGAGATGAAAAAGACTGACTGAGTTCCTTTTCTCCCTGTGGAGCCTATAGTCCAGCGAATATTTGGTGTAGGATACAGCAGCCTGTCTTTATTTTCCTTTGTAACAATACTTTTAAAAATGGATGGCCAGTGCCCGGGTCATGTGGACTTCCACCTGTTTTGTTGATCTACAAAATGAGTCATTTGAGGTAGCCCTTATTAAGAAATTGGAGGAAGTAGAACTATAAGCTGTTTACTGCATGCATTTTTTTAACCTGGCTCAACCCCAAAGCCAGGTCTGCCTCAGTCTCCCACCTTTGTTTTCTATGTGCTGACCTGACAAGCAACATTTTTCCATTATCGGATGCTTATACCTCAATCTCTCTCTGCCTCTTGTTGCCCACATTTTGCTGGCAAGTGTAAACCCACCTAGAAGAAAGAGTTTGAAGGGGGATGGCTTTAAAACACAAATAATCCCCAAGGGAGAGAACTACCTTCATGATCAATGAGCACTGGTATCCTTGTGACCACATTAGTCCCCAAACCTTGAAATAGTATCCCTGCTTTGCTGACACCTGGACACTGAATCATGGACCTTTAGAGTTGGGGGGAATTTCAGGGTCATGGGGATGACAAAGAGTGGTCTGAGGGTCACCTACATCCCAATCACTGGGGGAGTTTGTCCCGGACAAAGTTGTTGGCATCCAATTCCAACAGTTTGCACTTTGTAGATGCTCCAGGCGGCTCTTTAGAAAGACTTCCCTTTATGAATGGGAGTGGTGCAGTGACTTCTCACACAGCCAGTTATTGTAGAGGCTGAACCAGAGTCAGAGTATCTGAACCCCAGCCTGGGGCTCTTTTTTTTTAGTGCCAGGGCTTGTGGCAGTGAAGTGCCAAAATAAAACATACCAAGTTTTTCCCCCTTCTCTACACCCTTTTCTCTATTTGTGTCTTAAGGTAGAATAAGCAGTGATTATAAAGGATAAGAAGAATGTTATCCTTTTTCCTAGTGTGTGCCAAATATTTTTTTCTCTGATGAAGTCCATATGAAATGTGAATTCTTCATATTTCCTTCCCAGATGAGAGGCCACCCTGTGCTCCACATCTCTACCAGTCTCCATGCTGGAATCTGGAAGGAGATCTTTGGTTCCACCCCTGCTGTAAGCAGAATAGGGCAGCTACTGGCTGTGGGTCATTTATGGGCCATGATTTGGCCATGTCTTTGGGAGTGAAGATTTCCCAGATAGGTTGTGGCCTCTCCTGTCTTCTCTTGCCTCTGTCCACACCAGCCCATGAATGTGACTTGTAGCAGAAACAGATTGGCAGCCAAGGCTGATACATTTCCTTCCATAGTCCCATATCCATGTTTCGTAGAGACAGATACTGGCTGGGAACCAAGCTATTAAAAAACAGAAACTTATGCCTAAAGGATCAAAAGTTACCAGAACTTGGGGGTAATTAAAAGAATCCATAGAGCTAAGGCACTTTGACAAAGAGACAAGGTCTACTATAAAAAGAAATACGGGGCACCTGGGTGGCTCAGTCATTAAGTGTCTGCCTTTGGCTCAGGTCATGATCCCAGGGTCCTGGGATGGAGCCCCGTATCAGGCTCCCTGCTAGGCGGGAAGCCTGCTTCTCCCTCTCCCACTCCTCCTGCTTGTGTTCCTTCTCTCTCTGTGTCTCTTTCTGTCAAATTAATAAACAAAATCTTTTAAAAAAAAGAATTAAAAAAAAAAAGAAAAGAAATGGCCCTGTAGTGAGAATGAGGAGTACTAAGGTCAACAGCTCCACTGCTCACTGATTCCATATGTCACTACTGAGACAGGCAAACCCTTCACAGCCCTGCCTCTGTGGGATTCACGGGAGTGCTATCTCAAAGAACCCGTCTAAAGAGAAATGAACTATCTACATGCAGGGCTGCAACTGCTCAAGGCATGAGGAACTCCACCTATAGGCAATTAGTATGCGTCTACAGGGACAGGGATCTGATGGAGGCAGGGTATGAAATATATTATCAACCTGCTCATGGTTGGGGGATTGGTATACCTCTTATATAAGGGCATTTGTTTTGTTCCAGGATGAAATTAGAAATTAGATTCCTATTTTAATACATTTAATAATAAGCCATGCTGGGCTAATTGTATATCTTGTAGAAATGCCTGAAATGGATTCATGTTGCAAAGATATCATACTGATTATTTATTTTTATTTTTTTATAAAGGATAGTAGCCTTTCCTGTCTTAATTAGATTAACTACAGTAATCATCATCCTTAACATTTATTTAGCACTTACCAGGTGTAAGAAGTACTTTACTTTGATTATCTAATTTGATTATCATAACCATTGTATGAGGAGAATGGAATAATTATCCTCATTTTACAGAGGAGAAAAGTGAGGCACAAAATGGTTAATTCACCAAAGTTACATAGCCAGTAAGTGGAAAAGTTGGGAATCTAACTCAGATAATGAGAGTCTGAAACCCATGTTCTTAACCTACTACACATTATTGCTTCCCTAAGTCTACTGTTAATGTGTGTGAAATAGTGGTGGGTTGAATTCTGTTCACTTGATCATCTTCATTTGTTCATTCATTCATTCATTCAGTAAGCATTGTATAAGTACCAATTCAATGTGAGACCTTAGGCTTTGTTATGAAGGTGAATAAGATAGTTTCTGCCCTGAAGGATCTCACTGTTTTTTTGTTTTGTTTTGTTTTTTTAAGATTTTATTTCTTTATTTGAGAAAGAAAGCATGAGCAGTGGGGAAGAAGTAGAGGGAGAGGGAGAAGCAGACTCACTGCCGAGCAGGGAGCCTGATGTCGGCTGGATCCCAGGACCCTGGAATCATGACCTGAGCCTAAGGCAGATGCTTAACAAACTGAGCCACCCAGGTGCCTCAAGGATCTCACTTTGTGAGAAGAAGACATGCATCAAAATAATTATTATGAATGGAATGTGACACTGTAATAAGCATACCTATAGGGTGTTTGGTGAGGACAGAAAGTCAGGGAAGGCATCCTGGAGGAAGCCGTTTTTAATCTAGATTCTGAAGATAAGAAAGAAATTTCTAGGAGAGTTGGGGGGTAGGAGAGGGAAGAAGGAGCTTGGGCAAGGAGAAGGTTCATCAAGCACCAGTGCACACAAGGTGCTATTGTGCTGGCTTTTGTGGGGGCACAGAGCCCAATATCCTATTCTCCAAGAAATAAAAATCAAGGATGGGAGTTGCATTAGCAAATACAGAATAAAAAGTATGTTCGCAGGATGATACAAACAAAACTCCCTGGAATTGTAAGGGGTAGGAGAGCTTATTTCCAACTCTGAGAGAAGGAAGGGGAAGCTGGAGAATTTTCCACGAAGACCGATTTGAATTTAACTTAGAAAGATGAGTAGTTTTTCAAAATACAGGAGGAGTAGAGGAGTGAAAATGGGTGGGCTATTTAGGGAACAAACAATCTGGTCTCAGTGGAGTGGAGGCACGTGGAGTTTAGCAAGGGCAGTGGAGGAGCATGGTGCCGATGCCCGGGAGACCTGCAATGCCATGTGAAGAGTTTTGGAAGAGCATTGGTGAATTGTGGGCCCTCTTTTCAAGCAGAGGTATTGCTAGGGAAGCTACAGTTTGTCCCAGATCACTCATTTCTAACCCTGCTTTTAGCTACAGAACCTTCCTTTCAAGCAGTCTTAGAGAAAGCCCCAAGTATAAAAGAGTTAAGAATGGGGCTGCTCTGGTTGGCTTGGGGCTTTAGGGGCTCAGGCTCCAGATTGCTTCAGCATCCACCTTGGGTTCTGTGCAACATAACTGAAAATCATCCTGTAAATGAGAGGTCTGAGCCATAGAATAGCTCCATTCCTAGGCCGAATTCTTAGATCACCATCGGGCACATTAGTGTCATTCCTGGCAATAAGGCAGCACTGCTTGTGGGTCTGGCCATTGGTACTGATCTGATTTGTACAGAAAACGACCACTCACAGCTGACCAGTGATCAGGGAAGCTGGAAGTCCATTCACATAGATACTCACATGGCTGAAATGAAGCATTTGCACACAGCTCTTCACTGCTTAGAGCATTCCTGTCTTGAGTCTGTCTCCTACTAAATGGAATCTTGGAGGCTTGAAGGAGTTAACACAACTTCAGAATTACTTCCCCCTTTCCCACAGAGCAACTTGCCCACTGGGAGAATCTGGCTGCGTGCTGAGGATTCACTGCCAGAAAGTGAAATGAGAGACTTCACTGGATCTATGCACCTGGATACCCTCGGGAGAAAGGAGTGAGGGAAGGGATATTTCATTTGCAGAGTTTCCAAAAGCATATCCCAACAGGTCAGGCTGCAAGAAGAAACAATGATCCCTGAAAGAAGCCCAAAGTGGCCCATGACTGTCAAAGAAAAGGACCCCCAAGAGAGTGGGTCAGATAAAATACAGGCTACCCAGTTAAACTTGAATTTCTGATAAACAACAAAAACCTTTTTAGTATTAGTGTGTCTCAAATGTTGCATGGGACATACCTATACTAAAAACATCTTTTGTTTGACATTCCAATTTAATTGGGTGTTCTATATTTCTGTTTGCTACATCTGGCAACCCTATACTCCAGCTGCCTCCCCCATGGAGATATTCCCCCTCTATCCACGCTTGAGGAGAACTGCAGCCCAGTTTTTGGTTCAGGGGCTCACTCCAAACCCCATAAACATGAGCTCAGGCTTCTCCACACCACAATGGCAGATGGCTCATTCAGCCAAGGGAAAGGGGCTGCACCCTCCAGAGCCTCCATGCTTCCCCCAGCATGTTCCTTTTGAAGTCCTGGCAGATTGGCCAGAGGCCAACAGAGGGTTCACAGGGTACAGGATTATAGGGGCCTACTGCCTGATGAATAAATGTTTACAATAACCACATTCCCTCCTTGACTAGCTGGGGAGTTTCCATCAGAACTGCATTGCCATTAGGCAAGCTGTTTGCTCTTTTGTTAGAACTAAGTTGTTGGTGCATTGCTGCTGCAAACAAAAAACATCTGTGGAGAGCCCACAAACAGGAAACTTTGGAGGGGAAAGGGGAAAAAACTCACATTGCCTGCTGACCCCCTTTATGCATGTTTGAAAAAGAAGAATGTAAGTTAAATCAACAATCCTAAGTACAAGTATAAGCTAGGATCAGAGCATGACAGAGACTGAGTGGCATTGAGTAGGGATTTTTGCCATAGTTCCTTTTTTCTCTAGGTGGGTGTACTGGAGAGAGGGTTAGCTGCTTCTGCTAGCTTTAATTTCCCAGGGAAGGTGTCAGCTGCCAAAATTATCTTTCTGTTGTGCAACTACAGGTGCAGCTACAGGAGAGGGATGCCATTGTAAATTATAGATGGTCTGTTTCAATGGAGCTTCCAAACACATATCATTCTGAGTCACTGCCAACTAGAGAAACAGGGAAGAGAATATACATGACAAGTTTCCCACAGAGGAAGCCTTTGGCCTTCACATGTGTAGGTAATAGAGATGACTTCCAGTGTTCTGCTTTACTCTGTGCTAGAAGGTTGAGAAATTTTTAAAGAATTGATGTATAGTGGCCTAGAAACAAGAAGGTCCAAGAACAGAAGAGATATGGCTAGAGAAGGGGAAGCAGGTAAAAAATTTACTTTCCATCTTTTCCCTGAGAGAAGGAAGAAGAGTGGTGGAGGAAGGGGATGGAGCAGGAGGGAAGGGACAAAGGGAGAAGCAGACACACACACACACACACACACACACACAGCCCTATTCCTTGGTTCAGAGCCAGCTTGCATACTTCTCAGGATTTATGTGCCTAGGGTGCTATATAACTCATCCAGAGGACCTGGCCCTCCATGATTTCTTTAATGACCTAGATTAAGGAAAAAGTTAATTCAACTTGGTTAAATTACTAGTGAGATATAAAGATTAGGAACAAGAGTAACCTCAAGTATTTTAGGAATGTGTCCCAGATAGGTGGTGAGGATAATTTGAGGTTATGGCTTCTGCTTGGCAGTGGAATAGAAAAAAAAGAAAAAAAAAATAGAAATGAACAGTTAGCACAAAAACAATAGTAAAACAAAGAACAAAATGACAATTAGTACTTACCTATCAATAATTATTTTAAGTGTAAATGGACCAAAGCTCCAATAAAGACATAGGGTGACTGAATGGATAAAAAGCAAGACTCAGCTATATGCTGCCTATAAGAGATTGACTTTGCACCTAAAGACACATGCAGACTGAAAATGAAGGGATGGGGGACACCTGGGTGGCTCAGTAGGTTAAGCATCCAGTGCTTGATTTCAGCTCAGGTCATGATCTCAGGGTCATGGTTTTGAGCCCCATGCTTGGTGGGGAGTCTTCTGGAGACTCTCTCTCTCCCTCTTACTCTGCCCCTACTCCCTCTCTCTCTCTCTCAAGTAAGTAAACAATTTTTTTTTAAAAAGTGAAGGAATGGATAATATTTACCATGCAAATGGAAGTAAGAAGAAAACTTGAGTAGCAATACTTACACTTACATCAGACATAGTAGACTTTATTTTTTTTTTTTAAGATTTTATGTATTTATTTGACAGACAGAGATCACAAGTAGGCAGAGAGGCAGGCAGAGAGAGAGGAGGAAGCAGGCTCCCCGCCAAGCAGAGAGCCTGATGCGGGGCTTGATCCCAGGACCCTGGGATCATGACCTGAGCCAAAGGCAGAGGCCTTTACCCACTGAGCCACCCAGGCGTCCCCATAATAGACTTTAAAACAAAGACCATAATAAGAGACAAAGAAGGACACTACATATTGATAAAGGGAACAACTCAGTAGGAGGCCATACCAATTGTAAATATCTGTGTACCCAACAGGAGGGCGCCTGAATGCATAAAGCAATTATTAAGAGACATAAAGGAAGAAATTGACAGTAATACAAAGTGATAGAGGACTTTAACACTCCACTTACATCAATGATAGATCACTGAGACAGAAAATCAGCAAGAAAAGAGTTGCTCTGAATGACATATCAGACGAATGGACCTAACAAATATATATAGAATATTCCTATCCCAAAAATATCCCAGAATACACATTATTTTCAAGTGCACATGGAATATTCTCCAGGGTAGATCACATGTTATTGCACAAAACATGTCTCAATAAATTAAAAAATATTAAAACTCTATCATGCATTTTTTTTCTACAATGGTATGAAACTACAAATCAATCACAAGGAAAAATCTGGGAAGAACACAAATACATGGAGGCTAAATAACATGGTACTAAACAATGAATGGGTCAACCAAGAAGTCAAAGAGGAAATAAAAAAATACATGGAGAACAAATGAAAATGAAAACACAGCTGTCCAACCTTGGACTACAGCAGAAGCTGTTCTGAGAGGGAAGTTTACAGGAATTCAGGTCTACCTCAAGAAGCAAGAAAATCTCAAATGACCCAACCTTACACCTAGAGGAGCTTAGAAAAAGAAAAACGAACAAAGCCCAAAGCCATTGGAAGGAAGAAACCATAAAGACTAGACAAGAAATAAATGAAGAAGAAGAAAAGAATGACAGTGGACCATTAGGAATTCTGATAGAAAGAACAGAGGGTGAGATTTAGCCAAGGCATATTCCACATTCCTGCCATATCATGTGATTGATTAACCTGTCATTCGTAGAAGTCAGTACATTAGAGACCCCTGAGGAATATGTTAAAAAAGGAAAGAAAAGAGCAGTAATTCAGGGCTCCGCTCTCAGGTTGCATTTGTGAAGGTAAATCTGTTGCAAGCAGCCCAAGCAAGCCTACTTCAAGGAACAATATTTACCATGTGTCTGGCCAATTTTTGTCCCCAGGCTATCACGTAAGGCACCCTTTCTGGCTCCTGACTCAAAGGAAAAAGAACCAATATGGTGTTTAAAAGTAGGAGTTTGGAGGGCACCTGGGTGGGTCAGTTGGTTAAGCATCTGACTTCCACTCAGGTCATGATCCCAGAGTCCTGGGATGGTGTCCTGCATTGGGCTTCCAGCTCTGTGGGGAGTCTGCTTGTCCCTCTGCCCCTCCCCCCAGCTCATACTCTCTCTCAAACCAATAAATAAAATCTTTAAACAAACTAACCAAGAAGAGTAGGAGCTTAGGAGTCAGTCAAGTTTCAGTTCCACTTCCAGAGTCCGACTTTTTTGATGTTATCTCTGGTAGTTAATTACCCTCATCACCCTTCAGTCTGCTTATCTATAAATTTGGGATATTATTAACATATGTTACAGTACAAGTCTCCTCAGGGGATTACAAGGATAAAATGAGATGCCACATGAAAGGATTTAGCAGAGTCCTCAGCCAAACAAATGTGACCTGCCCTCACTCTTACTACTACTATTATCATCACCATGACTGCCACTATCAGTAATAATTTGTCCTTTTATTATGGACAAGGGGTGTGCTAGGCAGTGAGCTTGTAATTTTTAATTTAATTTAATTTAATTTTAATTTTATGTTATTCTCATAGTCAGTGTACGGGGCAGATATTCTTCCCATCCTACATATGAATAAATAGATATTATATAGCCTGATTCACATAATTCAGTAGACTGAGAAGAGCTGTAACTCTCCTGTTGGTGGAAATGTACAAGGGTGCAGCTGCCTTGGAAAAACAGAAGTTCCTCAAAAAATTGAAAATAGGACTACCAGGAGTGGGGCCACTGTGTCTTATGATAGTTCTATTTTTAATTTTTTGAGGGACCTCCATGTTGTTTTCCACAGTGGTTGTACCCATTTGCCTTCCCACTGATAGTGCACAGGAAATCCCCTTTCTCTACATCCTTGCCAACATTTGTTATTTCTTGTCTTTTTGATGATAGGCATTCTAACAAGGATGAGGTGCTATCTCACTGGTTTGGATTTGGATTTCTGTGATGGCTAGTGGTGTTAAGCACCCTTTCATGTACCTATTGGCCATTTGTATGTTTCTGGAAAAATGTGTATTCACTTCCTTTGCCCATTTCTAAATAAAAAAAATTTTTTGGGGGGGGCCATTGAGTTGTATGAGCCCATTTTTTTTTGTAGTCTTTTGCCAGAATGATGGTGAGTATAACAACATCAGTGTTTTAAATGAAAGAAACTTCTGTAATTTCTTATGAGATTCAGCATCAGTTCATGTTTTTATTGGTCAGTTCTATTTCTTGACTTGGCTGTTCATTTTTTTTTTCTATGTTGTTGCCTTCTAATGATTTATATGTATTTTTAAAATTCTGGTATTTTATGTATTTCTTCAGGTTTTTCATGGCTTTTAATTTTTATTTTATTTTATTTTAATTAAATTCAGTTAGCCAACATATAGGACATCATTATTTTCAGATGTAGAGTTCAGTTATTCATCAGTTGCATATAATATCCAGTGCTCATTACTTTAAGTACCCTCCTTAATGCCCATCACCAAGTTACCCTATCCCCCTCTCCCCTCTCCTCCAGCAACCCTCAGTTTGTTTCCTATAGTTAAGAGTCTGTCATGGTTTGTCTTCCTCTCTGATTTCTTCCCATTCTGTTTTCCCTCCCTTCTCCTATAATCCTCTGTACTGTTTCTTATATTCTACATATAAGTTTCACTGCTCCTTAGAGTTCATTTATGATTTACTTTTCATTAAGGAATTTAAATTATCAGCCCAATTAATAGCTACTGAGATTTTATATCTTTCTAACCCCTAAATTTAAAGAAATTATGATTTTTTCCTAATAGTTCCCTAGTTTTATCTTGAATCCCTAAAGAATTTGTATTTGTGTATAATTCTTGATACAAATTTAATTTTATTTAAAAAATTGGTAATTTTCTCAATGCCATTTTAAATAGAATTTCTATATCCTTGATGTGAAATATTACATTTATTTTAATCCAAATTCTTTTATATACATGGATTTCTATTCCATGCCATTGTCTATTCTTATGCCATTTCTATACTATTTTAATACTTTATGTTTAAATTATTTTTAATTTTTAAAAATGTCAGAAAAGGTAAGTCTTCCCTTCTGTTATTCTTTTTTTAAAAGAAAGTTTTCTTAGATATTCTAATTTATTTTATTCTCCAGATAAATTTTAGAATTGGCTCATTAAGATTTTTTTTAATCTTTAAAGTTATTATTGAGACTGAGTTGAATTTGTAATTTTATTTTGGGAAAATTGGTTTCTTAAGTCCCACCGAGGTATTAGTCTACTTAAATTTTCCTTTTTACATTTAAGTTAGGTTTTATAGTTTTCCTCCAGTAGGTTCTTGTGTATTTCTTGTTAGGTTTACTGATAGTAGTTTAATAAGGTTTTTCTGCCATTATGATTGAAATTTTTAAGGTCTATTGTATTTTCTATTGTTAAAAGGAACACTACTAAAATGTAAGTATTGCTATAGTACCTGGTTGCCATTTTGAACTCATTTATTACTTCTAATACTTAGCTGGTTAACATTTTGTGTTTTATTAGAAAAATAATAATAATATAATATTATAAAATTATAATAACATAATTATTATGTCGCATGTTGGAGATATGGCCTGGTCTGTGCTCACAGAGACTTTGCATTCTAGTGGAGGAAGATGAGTCATGAGCAAGGAACCAAATACATAAGCATAGTAATGTTAGTACTATGCTGGAAGTAAAAGAGAAGAGTGTTAACAGTGTCCTATCCTACTCTAAGAAGTATCACTAGGGAAGTCTTCCCTGAGATGATGCTCAAGACCAGAGACTCAGTTTATGAAGAGCTTTCCAGGCAGAGTAAACAACAAATGTGAAGTCTGTAAAGCTGGAAGAAGCTTGGTAGTCCAAGGAATAGGAAGTGAATCTAAGTGGCTGGGGCACAGTGGATGAGGTGGGAGTTCAGAGGTAGATAGGAACCAGAATAATAAGAGGATTTTAGGGGTGTCTGGGTGGCTCAGTGGGTTGAGCATCTGCCTTCGGCTCAGGTCATGGTCTCATGGTTGGGATGAAGTCCCAGATCAGGCTCCCTGCTCAGCTGGGAGCCTGCTTCTCTCTCTCCCTCTGCTGATCCCCTTGCTTGTGCTCTCTTGCTCTCTCTACACCCCCCACCCCCGTGTCAAAGGAAAAAAAATGGATTTTAGGACAGGACAAGGAGTTTGGATATTATTCTAAGTGCAGATTAGGAGTTATTAAAATTGAGAACCATTAAAAGATCAGAATAGTGGGAAAAAAAAGAAAAAGTATGATTTATGTTTTAAAACAACTGCTCAGACTATGTGGAGGAAAAGCTTCCAGTGAACAAGAGTAGAAGTAAGAGGATGTTGTATGTATGAGTTGAGAGATGATGGTGGCTGGAACAGTTTGGCAGCAGATGGATGGAGAGAAATGGGCACAGTCAAGATCCACTATGAAGTAGAGTAAATCAAATTCACTTTGCATTTAATGGATAGGATTACTAGGCTTTTGGCTTGAGTACCTGGGTGGATTGTGTCATTTACTTGAGATTACAAACACTGGAGAATAGTGGTCTGTACAGAGGAGAGAGAAGATTAAGTGTTCTGTTTGGGAAAAGTTTATTTTGAAATACATAGTTGACAGCCAAGTGAGTATGTCAAGTAGATAGTGACATGGATGAGTCTGGAGCTCAGGGGAAAGTCAGTCCTAGGGATATCAACTTGGAATTCAGAAGCATGTAGATAGAATTTAAAGCCATAGGATCAGATGAAATAATATAGGGAAAGAATATAATTAGAGAAGAAAAGAATCCACTGTCAGACTCTTGGTCATTGTGGCATTTAGATATCAGTTACTGGAAGAGGAGATAACAAAGGAGCCTGAGAAGGTGAAAGAAGAGGAATAGCCACAGAGAGATGTAACAGAGGCCAAGACAGGATGAAATTTTAAGGAAGGATCTCCATCAAGAATGCTGAGTGAAATAAGTCAAACAGAGAGAGTCAGTTATCACATGGTTTCACTTGTGGTTTATTCATGCATAAGGAATAACACGGAGGACATTGGAAGATGGGGAGGAGAAGTGGGTTGGGGGAAATTGGAGGGGGAGACAAACCATAAGAGACTGTGGACTCTGAGAAACAAACTGAGGGTTTTGGAGGGGAGTGAGGTGGGGCTTGGGAGAGCCTGGTGGTGAGTATTAAGGAGGGAACGTATTGCATGGATCACTGGGTGTGGTGCATAAGCAATGAATTCTGGAAAACTGAAAAATAAGATAAAATAAAATTAAATGAAATTTAAAAAAAAGAACTCCAAGAGCAGTTAAGGGATTAGATAAGATGAAGCATAGTTGAAAACCTTAATGAAATACTTTTCCATGGAATGTCAGGGTGGAAGTCTGGTTGGAATGGCTTGAATGATAATGGAAGATGAGGGGTGGAGACAGCTGGAGTAGACATTTAACTCATCAATGAAGTTTTGCTCTGCTGCAGAGGAATAAGGAAATGTAATGGTATTTGAAAGGGCCTAGGGAATCACAGGATGATCTGCTGTTATTCAAAAGATTTTAAGTATCAGCTTCTTTGTCTGTTGAAGTAAATAATCCAGTAGAAAGGAAGTAATCAAAGATTCAGGAAAGAAAGAAGAAAAAATGCAAATGAGCAAAATCATTGAGAAAAGAGAAGTGAAACCCAGAGCATGAGTGGAGGGACTTAATCTTTGAATGGAGCAGAGACACATCTACTGGAACAGGGGAGAAATATGAGTACCTCCATAAATGTTTATAGATTTTTGTTGTAGTGACCTTGACAGGTTCTTGTCTGGACCTAAAAAGGGGACTAATATTAATTGATCATTTCCAGGTAAATGATCTAAATATCTGGAAATAATTGTAGGATTGCCTCTTTTATAAATGAATGTCTTATTACTTTGCTACGACCTCCAGTACAGTATAAAATGACAAAGATGACAGTAAGCATCCTCATATTTCATTTGCTTTAAAGAAATAATTCTACCACTTGACTACTAAATATGATATTTATGCTTATAGTTTTCTGATAAATGTGGTAAAGCAGATAAAGGATATTTACATCTCCAAGATTGATTCATATTTACTTGGGATGGTTCATTTTGGCATAAACTCTATATGATGATAGATCATTTTCTTCTGATGTACATCTCCATTTGAGTTGCTAATATCTTATTTATCTTTAAAAAAATCTATATTCATAAGTGAAATCAGCATGAAGTGTCTTTGTATATATGCTAGCATAGATAGATTTTAGTTTCCTGACTACACAATTCTATAAAATGACTAGAAATAGTCCCATATTTTTTTAAAGCTCCAGAACATTTTTTCAAGAAAGTGAAATTCTTTGTTATGAAAAAAAAAAGTCTTCTAACTATTGTGTCTCATAATTTTTTTTTAAAAAGAGGTTATCAGAATACATCTTTAGTTTCTATTATTATTATTAGGCTGTTCAGGATTTTTACTTCTTTTGTAGCCAGTTTGGATCAGTTCTTTTCCTAAAAAATACTCATTTCATCCCAATTTTTTTTAGAGATTTTATTTATTTATTTGACAGAGAGAGAGATCACAAGTAGGCAGAGAGGCAGGCAGGGTGCGGGGGGGAGTGGGGTGGGGAGCAGGCTTCCTGCTGAGCAGAGAGTCCCATGCTAGGCTCCATCCCAGGATCTTGAGATCATGACCTGAGCCGAAGGCAGAGGCTTAACCCACTGAGCCACCCAGGTGCCCCATCATCCCAATTTTTAAATGTGTTTTAACACACTGGGCCACCCAGGTGCAACCTTTAAATGTGTTTTAAAGAGTTAGGGGAAAATATTTGCAAAATACATATTTGATAAAGGGCTTGTATTCAAAATAGTCAAAGAACACCAAAACCTCAACAATAGGAAAACAACCCAATTTAAAACTGGGCAAAAGAGGGCACCCAGGTGGCTCAGTGGGTTAAGCCTCTGCCTTCGGCTCAGGTCATGATCTCAGGGTCCTGGGATTGAGCCCTTCATCGGGCTCTCTGCTTGGCAGGGAACCTGCATCCCCCCCTCTCTCTGTCTGCCTCTCTGCCAACTTGTGATCTCTCTGTCAAATAAATAAATAAAATCTTAAAAAAAAAAAGAGTTATACATACTATGATATAATTTTTGAAATCTCTGTATTGAGATTATGTCCCCTGTTTCATCTCCACTGTGGTTTATTGGTGTCTTTCATTTTCTGTTGGTTGGATTTGCTGAAATGTTACTGTCAAGTGAGTTTTTATTTTGTTGAACAATTCTAACTTTGTAGATTTGAAGTTTAAAAAAATCTTTTATTTTCGCCTTGTAGAGTTGGTTATGTTCTTTTGCTACTTCCTTGCACTAAATTCTAGTTGATGTATTTTCCTTCTTCATAGTTTTCTAGTACATGCACGAAAAGCTTTACATTTTGCACTGAATACCAATTGGACCATAGCCCACAGATATTGACATCTTTTAAATCAATCATTAAAGCAAAGAGCTTATCATTTTAACTTATATTACTTCTTTGGGGCTTATTTTGAAGGTTGATTTTGATTTTTAAGTTGGTATCTTTTATTTTTGTCATTTTTTTGTTATTCATTTCTTTTTTAAATGATTTTATTTATTTATTTGGTATATATAGAGAGAACACAAGTAGGCAGAGCAGAAGGCAGAGGGAGAGGGAGAATCAGGCTTTCCACTGAGTAAGGAGTCCCATGTGGGGTTCAATTCTAGGACCCTGGGATCATGACCTGAGCTGAAGGCAGCCGCTTAACCGACTGAGCCACCCAGGTGCCCCTTATTATTCATTTCTAATTTTATTGTGTTATGTTCAGGGAAGACACATTTTCATATTTAAAAAATTTTGAGGTTGTCATTTGGGTTTAATAGACAATCAGTTTTTGAAATGTGTTTGGTCTGTGTTATAAAGCATTATAAATTCATTCTCAATATCCAAACTTTAAAATATGTGTTTCTAAGTTAGCTTAAGTTTAATTCAAATATATGTTCTCACTTACATTTCTGAGGATTTTACAATAACCTTTAAAATTGCAGAATTGAACTCACTGTAGAAAAGTCATTGTGGAAAATTATAAATAAGAAGAAAAAAACCCATTCAGAGCCCTATGAGCCTAGAGAGAAATATTAATATTTTGGCATTTATTTTCAAAACTTTTAGATTTCTTACATAGTAAAGATAATGCTATACATATACACTTGTATCCTGAATTTTTTCCCTATTTAGTCTCAGTATTTCTGCATGTCAGATAATTATTCATAACTACCATTTTAATAACTAAATATTTTGTGATAAGAATCTACTATGATTATAAAGATGTTTCACATATTTTTCTATTATAAAGAGTTATATAAAATATATCTTTATAATAAATGTTTTCTACATTCAAGATTATAGGATGAGTTTGTAAAGGAGAAATTAAGTCAAAAAGTATGAACATTTTGTACTTACAAGACTTAAGTCAGACCACTAGATATCATCATCTTCAGCTCTCTGCTATCTCTGTCTTCCTCAATCTACCTCCACTGCTTTAATATTAAGAGAAAAATTAATAGTTTGTACATTCTTCCAGACCTTTCTGCATATGTTCACATTTTGTCATCATGTCAGTTGAACGTTTGTGTGTGTGAGAATATAGGCATACATAAGTGCATAATACACATTAAGGTTACACATTTTTTACATAATTTGGAGATTGTGTATATATGTATGTGTATGTATGCTTCTTCTTAAAGTGTAAAGAAAGTATGTGCTAGTTCAAGTAAAAAACTTCCACATTTTCAAGTGCCTAGTGATTAAAAATATACCCTCATACCACATTTTAACGTGCCTAGTGATTGAAAATATACCCTCAGAGTATATTTGAATTCTGTCATTTTATCACTCATGTTAACAAAATAGTAAACTTCTCTGACCTCTCCTTCATTATGTGGTAAGTAATTGTCAAGGTCTAGTTTCTTTCTTTATCAAGTTTGAGCACTTGTGAAAAGGCTTGCTCATCTTCCTTCAATTGTCCTTTAATTAAAAGAGGCAGGAGAACCTGTTACAGAGGAGGAATAACTTCTCCTTGTACAATCAGATCATGTAAGAGCTGGACAGCTTTAAGCACCTATACCTAAGACACAGGTATTTCTTAGATGTAAAGAAATTGGAAATAAAGATATTCACTAGATGACTGATGATGGAATACCAAAATGCATGTCTACTTTCTTACTTTGGATTGATGTTTTTGTTTTGTTTGGGGGTAACCCCCCAAATAGGTAAGTAGTATCTTGAGTAGCAAGGCTGACTCAGTCTACGTTAGGCTGCAAGTTACAGAAAACGTCAACTTAAATTGGCTTGAACACTAAAGAATATAGATCATATCCTCTAACAAGAATTTTTGAAGTAGCTGAACTGTGGAGTTGATTAATCTGGTGACTCATGACATCATTGAGAGCCCTTCCTTTTGCCTCTATCCTCAACTTGTCCACTGTGTCCTCAGCTAGTTTCTTGCCTCTGGTGTCAATATGACCCAATATGACTGCCACAGTTTCAGGCTCTCATGTATATACTGAAAAGGTCCAGTAATGCACTAGTTCTTGTTGTCAACTAACAAAAATCATTTCTCAGAAAGTTTCTTTCTGAGTTTTGCTCTGGGCTTATTGGATTGCCTCACATGTAGCTCTAAGTCACATGATTAACATAGACCAATCAGCAGCCATTCTTCCTTGAAGCAAAGTAGATTAAAGAAGGTGGATATTTAAAAAGCACCTGAAGTCCTGGGATCGAGTCCCGCATTGGGCTCCTTGCTCAGCAGTGAGCCTGCTTCTCCCTCTGCCTGCCACTCTGTCTGCCTGTGCTTGCTCCTGCGCTCTCTCTCTGTCTGACAAATAAATAAATAAAATCTTAAAAAAAAATAAAAATAAAAAGCACCTGGGTGGCTCAGTTGTTAAGCCTCTGCCTTCTGCTCAGGTCATGATCCCAGGGTCTTGGGATTGAGCCTTGCATTGGGCTCCCTGCCCTGCAGGGAGCCTGTTTTTCCCTCTCCTGCTCCCTCTGCTATGTTCTCGCTCTGTCAAATAAATAAATAAAACATTAAAAAAAGAAAAAGAAGGTGGATATTTAAACAAAATCAGGTTCTATAGGCAGGAAGAAGTTGAGAGAGGGGAGTGAATATCAGATAGGCATCCATCTGTCTACAAAAATGTCCATATTGTCCTATTAATATTTAAAAATCAAGTAAACTACAGTGATATCCTAATAACCAACTAAGTATTAAAATATAAGATATATTATTATTAATTATATAACATATGTAGTCTATACTAAATAAACCTTTTAACTCTAAGTCTAGATGATAAACAAAGGTATATTATCTTTTTTTTTTTTAAGATTTTATTTATTTATTTGTTAGAGAGCGAGCACAGGCAGACAGAGTGGCAGGCAGAGGCAGAGGCAGAGGGAGAAGCAGGCTCCCTGCCAAGCAAGGAGCCCGATGTGGGACTCGATCCCAGGACACTGGGATCATGACCTGAGCCGAAGGCAGCCGCTCAACCAACTGAGTCACCCAGGCGTCCCAAAGGTATATTATCTTTAGAAAAGTTCATTGTTCATTCTTACCAAATATTTAAATATCTCCATTTAAGTGAGAAGTCATGTTCTTCTCTGGATTTGAAAACTCAAGTCACTAGCAAAATAAGCCAATCGGAGAAAGACAACTATCATATGATCTCTCTGATATGAGGAAGTGGAGATGCAACGTGGGGGGCTTGGGGGGTAGGAAAAGAACAAATGAAACAAGATGGGATCCGGAGGGAGACAAACCATAAGAGACTCTTAATCTCACAAAACAAACTGAGGGTTGCTTGGGGGGAGGGGGATCGGGAGAGGGTGGCTGGGTTATGGACATGGGGGAGGGTATGTGCTATGGTGAGTGCTATGAAGTGTGTAAACCTGGCGTTTCACAGACCTGTACCCTGGGGCTAATAATACATTATATGGTTGTAAAAAAAATAAAAAATTAAAAAAAAAAACTCAAGTCACACTTTAAGATGTCAGAATTATCCTCCCTTACCAGAATTAATCACAGTAACATGAGAATGTGGCCAGGTTGGAAAACAGTTATAATAAATCATGTCCATTTATCTGTAACACTCTTTGCATCTTTAAAGATTGCAGGGTGTTCAATTTAATAGTTAGAGATGTATTTTTAAACCCCTTTTGATAAAGTTTTTCTTCCTCTAGTTTTATGTGATAGCACCATAAATTTCTGATGGTGACACCATTGTAAGCTTCATCATATATAAGGCCATTAAATAACCTAAAACGTTAATGAGTAAGACTTAAAGGCTTACCTGTGAAGAGGAGGTAATCTACCTCTAACACAAGGCAGTGGAATAGTACATGGCTTAGAAAAGATTGAAGTATATAATCCATCAAAATGTTACCTTCTCCCTGAAGGCCTTTCAAAGGGAGAAATGATAAATTAAAACCCAAGGTATCCCAAACATGATAGGACCTGAATATTTGATTTAGTTTCAGATGATAGAGGGGGATGATGAGTGAGTCATAAACTTGAGAAATTTGACTGCTGGGTAAAAGAATTTTGTATGAATTTTTCATATGGCCATGAATCATGATCATAGTAGTGACTTTTAGGGAATCAACGTTGTTTGTGCCATATCTTTATCTACTTGTTGGTAGATGGTAGGATAGCTATTCTACTTTGTTTCATACTTAGGGAAACACATTCATTTCCAGCTTTTGACTCATTTTGTTTTTTCCTCCTACTCCAAGTATAGAAAGAAAACAGAGATCCTGGTTTTTGGATTCAATAAAATTATGTGCATGTACTCTGTGTATGCTGAATAGTGCTGTATAAATATCATGAATTACACTTACTAAGTTATCTGGGTGCTTTTCTCAGAGCAAATAATGTAGTGAGTAAAAGGATATAAGAAATCTCTTTTCTCCTTAGCAAAGGAATCTACTATTGAGTATTAAGTGGAGCACAAGGAGTAGACCCTGTGCTTATTTCCCTCACAGTTCAGGCTTCATACATTAACCACTCAGTGCATGCTAGTATTGAATGAGGATGGTTGAGGTGGCAGAGAAGGTACCCATTCTGCTCACATTTTGTGTGAATTTCTAGAAGTGACTACAGATCTGCTAAGCCAGGGGTCTGTAAAGGGTCAGATAGTAAATATTTTAATCTTTGTGGGGCATATGTTCTGTCACAACCACTCAACTCAGCCATAAATAATATGTAAAAAATGGGTGTGGCTATGTTCCAATAAAACGATTTTACAACAAGGGGTGGGCAGAATTTCCCCGGGGCCATAGTTTGCTGATTCATTTACTAGGCTATAACAACCCAGACTATTCTTTGGAGATCCTTTCAGATGTTCTTTCATAACAACACTCTTCTTAGGAAGGTGTTAGAGCAGGTCTCATGGCAGAAATGAGGCAATTTCAAAATCATACAGGAAAAATCTGTAGGGGACAATATTGCCAATTAGAAAGGAAATTTTAACTATATCTCTAGACAGTGAGGGCTTACAGGCCAGCAGTGAAAATATCTGAACATTCCTATGGCATGGGCTTTTCTCAAACTGATGAAATTAACTGCATAGAATTGGGAAGGGAAAGAGGAGGAGTAAATATCATGGCAGTGTACCCACTGGCCAAGAGCAGTTACTATCTAGCTATTGGCAAAAGGGAAAAACATTTTTTTTTTTTAAGCTTTATTTAAACATATAATGTAACCCCACCACCCTCTCCCAACCCCTCTCCCCCCCACCCCCCTCAGTTTGTTTTATGACATTAAGAGTCTCTTTTGGTTTGTCTCCCTCCCGATCCCATCTTGTTTCATTTTTACTTTTCCTACCACCTTAACTCCCACCCCCGTTGCATCTCCACTTCCTCATATCAGGGAGATCATGTGATAGTTGTTTTTCTCCCGTTGACTTATTTCGCTAAGCATAATACGCTCTAGTTCCATCCATGTCGTCGCAAATGGTAAGATTTCATTTCTTTTGATGGCTGCATAGTATTCCATTGTATATATATACCACATCTTCTTTATCCATTCATCTGTTGATGGACATCTAGGTTCTTTCCATAACTTGGCTATTGTGGACATTACGGGAAAAACATTTCTATCATCATCAAATAGAGAGATGGATAGACAGAAAGATAGGCAGGTAGATAGATATCCAGCATATTTTAAAGGACACATTAGCTATGTAATACTAATATTTTAAATTCAATTTGTTTATTTTCTGTAGGAAAATTGAATTGACTGATAATCTGAAAACATGATATAGTAGATCTCAGTATCTGTGCAGCAATTGGTGGGTTTCTCCACCCCATGTGTAGTTAATGTACTTAGTGTCATGGGGAGACATGTCTTTCAGGCAAAAACAGCACAGAGAAGCTGCAGTGAATCATATTGTAAATTGGAAGTATGGAAGTCTATGGGCCTGGAGTCCAACAAATCTTGATTTGAATCCTGCTGTTCCACTTCTTACTGGATGAGTGGTATTGGCTGAAATAATTAACCTCCCACGGCCTCTAGTCCCTCATCTGTGAGGCAGGCATGATAACGGGATCAACATCACAGAGTTGTTAAGATTCTGTGAAATTACTGCCTATGAAACTATTAATACAGGGCTTGGCACAGAGTAAATACTCAGCAACCGGCAGTGATTATGGTTACTGAGTAGAAAATCCAAATACTGCTGCTAGACTTATCAGTGATTGCCTATGTGACCTAGGGTAAGTCATTTCTCTCACAGGGACTCTTATTCTGTATAATGAGGGACAATGTAACCCTTAAAGTTCTTCTGAAGGTCTTAAGCTGTTATGAACATTTGAGCAAAAGCCCCTGCTGCTCCTCAGATGAAGTGGAAAGAGACCAAGGATGGGAGCATTGTGATTTAGCTGTGGGGGTGTGGGTGGGGTTCCTGTAAAGCACAAGGTTCCCTGTGTAATGCCTGGAGTCACAAGAATTCCCCAAAGAGGCCACCGGAGATGTGAGTCAAAGCCAAGCGGCAAGGGTCGTTTATTGCAGGTTCGTACCTGGTCCTCTGCACAATCGCAAGCGGTGATGCTGAGAGGCCCCGAGGTGAGTAAATGCAAGGTTTTTATAGGCATGTACAAACAAGGTAGAGTGGGACTGATCGGTTGACATTTGAAAAGGGTATTTGACATAACCTGATTGGTCTCAGGGAGCGCGCGCTTTAGCAAGCAGGGAGTACAGAAGCAGAACTGGCGGTTAACAATGGGGGATTGGCTACTTTGTCCAGGGGATATTTTTGAAAGTTGTTTGTACCAGGGCGGGAAAGTTAAGGTTGCTGTTGCTCTACTGATTACCAGGGTGGGAGTTGTAGTTGCTGTTGCTCTGCTGATTACCAGGGTGGGCCAGGGAGGTTAAAGTTGCAGGGAGCGGCCAGAGCATTTTGGGCCTTGATAAGCAGACTGGACACTCACAGTTTAATGTAAACAACAGAATGGCTACTGCCTCAAAATGAAGTTACTTTGGCCCTTCACCTGCACCACACAAGTTAGCTTCTGGGGACATAATATTCCCTAAAATCTATTGGCCTTTTCAGTCTCTACTATCTGTTGGTATTCACTTGTGCATCGTTGTGCTCTTTTATTTGAATCTTGTTCCAAGTCAGATGTATTTGTAAAGATGGGAGCTAAGCCATGAGGGAGGTTCAGAAATAATTGAGTACAGGACCCCAGCAAAATAAGATCTTTTCTTTCTTATGAATGAGAAACCAGAGATGACGTGACCTCTAAATAATTAATGATCCCAGCTTCTATAATTCAGGGACTTTGGAACCAGGAGGATTTGGGCTCCGATCTAGCCCTGCATTTACAAACTCTGTGATCTTGGGGAAGACACTTCTCTTTATAGGATAATTATAAAATGGGAATAATAACCCGTGTTTCATAGGATTGTTGCAAGGATTCATTGTGATTACTTTTATGCAAATCATGTACCACAGAACCAGATCATAGTTCCTGAATTCTAAATTATGTTTTCATATTCTGAAATGAGAATGTGTCTTAACAATTGATGTGCCTTATAATGTTTCTTTTTTGGTCTTTTTCATTTTTTTTTTTTCCTAAAAGATGTTTACAAATTGATGGCACTCTAGAATCAAGAAGATTGTGTAATAAATAACCAATAAAATTAGCTTCTGTCATTCTAACCTTTATGATGAATTTTTTGTTTCAATTTTCTGTTTATACAAATGGTGTTGTATTTTCTATATGGGGCAGTGATATTAGAAGGTCAAAATGATAGGAAAAAAAGCCAATCACAAGTAGAGACTTAATAGTAAGTTAGCTAATACAGGTATCAATAATTTCTTCACACTCATCATCATTGGATTGCTCCTGTAGAATAAATCACTTGTTCTAGTTGTATTTGAGCAAAGGGACATCTCCAACAAATTCCATTCTCTCTTCCTGTACCTTATCAACTCAATACATTGCCCCTTAAGAAACCTTTGCCACCCTTTTGTTTGCATGCTGTTAAATACAAAACCCTCATTTGCATTCAGTATAATTTGTTTATTTTTCAGTTGGTTACATAACACAGAGTAGACTGATCTCTCTTTACAGGTCAAATCTTGTTTCAAAAGCAAATTAATGATACTGTTCTAGCTTGGCTTCCTCCCTTGCCCTAAGGTGACAGTGTGTCACTTTCCAAGTATTACCATGACATTACTATCTATATCCACTAATTCCTCAGAATTCTAGTACTTGTAAATCTCCTTTAGATGTTCATTTACTTTTGCTTTATTCTTATCACCACCATTTATATTTGGAATCTTGTGCCTTGGTGGTAATGTCAGCCTATCATGCTGTTATTTGTTCAAACTCTATGAAATTTACAATGTGCAGCATTAAATCAGGGCAGGAAATGATACTGAATATCATTTAAGTCAACTTCTGGCATCTTGTTGGCACAGACTGAGCCTCTCCACTCTTTTTGTCCCTGGTCTCTAAGTCCCAGGACTGTGGAGGCAATCACTACTTCCTCACTGAGCTATCAGTGAAGTAGGAAGCATCAAATGTGATTGCCGTACTCATATCTTCATCTCCATGGCATCCCCTCCAGCAACATGACCATCACTACCTGGTCACAGATTACTTTAAAGAATAAATCCTCTTCATTTTATTTATTGAAGTATAGTTTACATACAGTGAAATGTTTAGATCTTAAGTATGCTGCCTAATAAGTTTTGTTAAAAAGATATTTATTTATTTATTTATTTGACAGAAAGAGAGAAAGCACAAGTAGGCAGAACAGCAGGCAGAGGGAGAGGGAGAAGCAGGCTCTCTGCTGAGCAGGGAGCCCGATATGGGACTCGATCATAGGACCCTGGGATCATGACTTGAGCTGAAGACAGTCACCTCACCAACTGAGCCACCTAGGTACCCTTGTGTAATCAGTTTTGGTAAATACATATACTTGTGTAGATTATGCCCAGGTCAAGACACAGAACATTTCCATCGACTCTGAAAGTTCTCTTTGTCCTTGCCCAGGCAACCTCCTTCTGGAAACAACCACTGATTCTAATGTTTAGTGATATATGGTAGTTTTATATAATCCAAAGTTTCATATAAAGGGAATCATATGGAATTCCTTCTTTTGTATCTTGCTTCCTTCATTCAGCATATTTTTGAGAATGACTCATGTTGCAGACATGAGTGTTTATCCCTTTTTATTGCAGAGGAGTATTCCATTGTAGGAATATACCTAGTTTACTTTTTTAAAGTTTTTTTTTTAAAGATTTTATTTATTTATTTATTTGTGAGAGAGAGGGAGAGAGAACGAGCACAGGCAGACAGAGTGGCAGGCAGAGGCAGAGGGAGAAGCAGGCTCCCTGCCAAGCAAGGAGCCTGATGTGGGACTCGATCCCAGGACGCTGGGATCATGACCTGAGCCGAAGGCAGCTGCTTAACCAACTGAGCCACCCAGGCGTCCCTATACCTAGTTTACTAATCCATTCTCCTATCAGTGGGCAGCTAGGATGTTTCCAATTTGGTACTATTATGGAAAAAGTTGCTGTGAACATTTTCATATGGCTCTTGGTATACCTCCCTTTTCATTTATCTTGGATATGTAGCTAGGAGTGGAATTGCTGGACCATAGAGTATATGTATGTTCAACTTTTTTTTTTTTTAAGATTTTATTTATTTATTTGACAGACAGAGATCACAGGTAGGCAGAGCAGCAGACAGAGAGAGGAGGAAGCAGGCTCCCCGCCAAGCAGAGAGCCCGAAGTGGGGCTTGATCCCAGGACCCTGAGATCATGACCTAGGCCGAAGGCAGAGGCTTTAACCCACTGAGCCACCCAGGCACCCCTGTATGTTCAACTTTTTAGGAAACTGCCAGTTACCTGAAGTGGTCATTCCCTTTTTATACTTCCACCATAGATGTATGAGGATTATTACAATTTGTTCTGATATTTGACGTTGTCAATATTTTGCAGTTTAGCTGTTGTAGTAAGTGTGTATTTTCAAGTGTGTATTGAATTTGCTTTTCCTGGATGACAGATGATGTCAACACTTTTTCATATGTGTGTTGGGCATTTGCATATCTTCTTTATGCAAAAAATGTAAACAAAATTATGTAAGTTGTCTTTTCATATCTTTTGTCCACTTTTGATTGCATTGTTTGTCTTATTATGAAGTTGTAGGAGTTCTTCATATATTCTGGGTAGAAGCCCTTTGTCAGATATACTTGTGAATATTTTAATGTAATATGCAACTTGCGTATTTTTTCAATGGTGTTTTAGGAGCACAGTTCCTTTAACTTTTTAAAAATCAACCAAAGGCCATTGTTTATGTAAAGTTCACTCTTTGTGTTGTCCTATTCACTCAGTTTTGACAAATGTACAATGACATGTATCCCCATTATAATGTTATACAGAACAGTTTTTACTGATTTAAGAAAATCCCTCATGCTTCACCTCCCTCCTCCCAAAACCCTGGTAATCACTAATCTTTTTACAAGAGTACAAGATTTCACAATCTTTTTGCAAAACTTTGTCTCCATGGTTTTGCTTTTTCTATTACATCTTATGGTGGAATCATTGACTACATAGTCTTTTCTTTTTCACAACACCTTTTTGAAACATATATTATTTTCTGCATTCTAAATAGAAATCGATGTTAATTGATATTTGTCATTTTTTAAGGAAAGTTTTTTGATAAAAGCATGAAAATTATCTATATATATTTTTTTAATTGGCATTTTGAAGGTGGTGGAGAAAGAGTCCAAGAGGAAGAAAAGTAACTGACCTTAAATTAACACTCATCATGCAAATCATCAGTCAAACAAATCCTAGGAAAGGTAAAAGAGCCTTGGCACTGAGATGCCAGCCCTAAAATCCAGCATAGATTTGAATCTTGGATCTTCCATTTATTAGACTTGTGACTTCAGCCAATTTTTTGGCTTCTCAAGTTCCATCTCTTCATTTTAAAGATTATTTATTTATTTATTTGTCAGAGAGAGCGGGAGCGAGCACAGGCAGACAGAGTGGCAGGCAGAGGCAGAGGGAGAAGCAGGCTCCCTGCTGAACAAGGAACCCTATGTGGGACTCGATCCCAGGACCCTGGGATCATGACCTTAGCCGAAGGCAGCTGCTTAACCAACTGAGCCACCCAGGCATCCCCATCTCTTCATTTTATCATGAGGATAATAATAGCATGAAATAAGGTTAAGTGAGAAAATAAATGGGAATTGCTCAATAGCCATCTAGTTACTTCTTAAGGAAAGCTAGTGGTTATTATTAGAATCATAGACCATTCAAGCCTCATCAGAAATGCATTCAGATTAAACACTAAGAACAGCACTGGAGACTCTGTCTCTGGAGTTCTCGGTAACGTCTTTCCTCAAAGGTGAGATTTATTAGTACTTGAGGTAGGTTTTCCTCAACTAGGGAATTGCTTCTGGTCACCAAAAAGTGCAGGGAAACAGAGTGACAGTGATGGGAAGTTGATGGCATTCAGGTTGGTAGAGGAGGGTATTGAGGCACTTCTTAGGACAGGCAGGCGTAGGGATAGTGTTCCACTCAGTCGGCTATGTCCATTGCTGCTTCCACTGAAATTTTGGAGTAGGGGAAAGCATAGGTGTTGCTGAAGGCTTCCAAAGAAAGAGATCTTCTTTGTTAGAGGTAGCTTTTTTTAGAACCCAGTAAAGGAGAATTTTGTTTGGAGGCCTGATTTGAACTTGGTTGGCACTATCTACAACTGTTGAAGTTTAAGTACATGATCAAGAAGTATTTTGGAAATTCATTTTGAGTCCCTCTAAGGAACTTTCTTGATCATCCATTTTTGCTTGGACTGCTACTAATATTTAAAGATATTTCAAAGGTCATAAATATGGTGTGTTTTTTAAAATGGTCTAAAAGCAAATATATAGGCTCATCTTAGAGAGTACCATTCTTGCAATTGTAGGACTTAGCCTGTAATGTCAGGCAGTTTTTCCTTTACATTGCAGGAAAGAGGCTAAACGTATATAACTCATTCTTGTCATCTAAAACCTCAGTCTCCAAATTCTTTTGATAACACATGACCAACTTTTAAAAAATAGGCTATGAACATTATAAACTTATTTACCAATAAATTATAAATTATTTAATGTACTACCATATTATATAATAATACAGTATATGCTTCTAATCTATTGGCACTAAGATATTGTACGTTTAGAAAATACACCAAGTACATAATAAGGAGAGAGTAAAAGTGAAATAAATGCTATTTAATATTAATGTATTAATGTAAAAATAGCCATCTTCTTCTCCCTAAACATAAAATCAACAATAATTTAGAGAAAGCAATGTCATTGATTATGCTTCATTATTTTCAAGAATTAAAAAAGTTTTGGTTTAGTTCTTCGTGATAAAATTCATCAGTGGAGTGGTTTTGTTTACTCCAATTTTCTACAGTTCATGTCATAGTTGAAAACAACTCCAAAAGGTTTGTAGAACAAAATGGAGTGAACATTATTATTGGCTGACATTACCAAGCCATGATACACATATGGATCTACTAATTACGTAAAAATTCTTATTGAAATTTGACCAACAAATGTCTAATTATTTATTACATTAAGTAATAAGTAGCTTTAGTTGAAATAAATTCTTCAATTGAGTGACTTTTTAAAAAAAATATTTATTTATTTGATAGAGAGAGAGAGTGTGAACACACAGGCAGGGGGAGTTGCAGATTGAGAAGAAGTAGGCTCCCCACTGAGCAGGGAGCCTGATGAGGGGCTCCATCCCAGGACCCTGGGATTATGACCTGAGCCAAAGGCACTTAACTGACTAAGCTACCCAGGTACCCCCAGTTGAGTGATTTTTTTTTACAACATTTTTGAAAAAAATGGCAAGAATGAAATAGAATGCCTAGATTAAGGGTAAAAAATATGGGAAAATATTGGGTGAATTCAAACACAGAAGGTAAATTCTGTATAGACAACAGGAAGAAGTGGCATGTGTTTCCTCTGCAAACATTACAAATAAACAATTTTAGGTATACAGATACTCGAATTTTTTTTTAAAGATTTTATTTATTTATTTGACAGAGATCACAAGCAGGCAGAGAGGCAGGAAGGGCGGGGGGGAAGCAGGCTCCCCGCTGAGCAGAGAGCCCGATGCCGATGCCGGGCTAGATCCCAGGACCCTGAGATCATGACCTGAGCCGAAGGCAGAGGCTTTAACCCACTGAGCCACCCAGGTGCCCCCAGATACTTGAATTTTTAAAGAAACTTTGCTCACATGTGTTTTCAGCCAGTAATCACTTAATAGTGAAAACATTTCCAACCATTCATTTTCAAAATGTTTTTTCCATAGCCTGAGTTTCTTTTGAGAGGCAGTCATTTTGTCACCAGTCATTAAAATATCAAATTGTACATTGAAAGGACAAATTGAATATGTGGTTGATGAAGAGTTTATGCTGGAAGGCCAAACAAAAGAGCTGTCCTCTCTTTATACTGAACCATATCTGTCAGTGTCCTAACTCATCTCTCATGGTCTCTGAGACAAAGTCTTTTCCACAATAGTTAATCTTAAGGCATTTTTAGGTAGAATTGGTCCCTGTTAGGAGGAGATTCTTGTGGTGTCACTTTTTTTTTATCTTGAAAGCTGGTCCTCTTTCTGGGCACCTTAATTTTTTTTGAAAACTTGATGTTTCAACTGAAAAATTGGAAAAACTATGAAACAAGTTGAAGGGAGCTGTTTAAGAAATTGAAAAATAATTTCAAACAATATTGGGTAGTTGTGACTTTAAGTTGTTCTGTATCAGTTAAATTTTTGTGCTCTTTCCCCTGTGTACATGGTAGTCCTCTTTTTCCTCCAATAAAACTTTCATTTCTTAAAAAAAGTTTATGCTAGGAGAAGGATAAATTTTACTTCCTCCATTATTATACTTGAATTATTGACGTTATCTTTAAAATTCTGCCTCTTTACAAAATGGCTATTTGTCTATTTCATAAGGGTTAGCTTAGTTCAAACACTTTATGGTTCAGAAATCCATCCACCCAGATCAAAGTAAACACTCCATGTGAGACATTAGACTGACCAAATGAAGATGCTGGTGTTTATCCGTATGGCAAATATTAATAAGGCTTAGTTTCTTTTTATTTATTTATTTATTTATTTATTTTTAAAACTTTATTTATTTGTTAGAGAGAGAGCAAGCGAGCACAGGCAGACAGAGAGGCAGGCAGAGGCAGAGGGAGAAGCAGGCTCCCCGCCGAGCAAGGAGCCCGATGTGGGACTCGATCCCAGGACGCTGGGATCATGATCCGAGCCGAAGGCAGCCGCTTAACCAACTGAGCCACCCAGGCGTCCCCAGTTTCTTTTTATTTTTATATAAAATAAACATAAATGGAACTTCTAATGTTTTCTAGAATTTCCTTCTCACTCCTTGGATCATCTTGTACACTCCCTGGAGCCATTCACTCCCATGTGCAGAGATCACCAGAGTAGATCACTACTCTACAGAGAAATGAGAAGTGCACCTCATTTCTGAAACACAGGTTTCTCTATTGAACTTGACTACACCCCCATGGCTTGGCACCTTCCATTAAGAGTATTCCTATTCATACTTCATGAAGTTTTGGTTCCATATCAAGAGTATAGTTTCATGACATCATGTTTATAATGTTAATCTAATTTCTTTTTGTCCATAATTTATGAAAATTTTAGCAAAGGAGAGAGTTGTGTTCCAACATGTGCTGGGAGGGATCAGAGGGATGAATGGTATTAGTGGAAGTTTGGCAGCAATGGGTGTGTGTGTGTGTGTGTGTGTGTGTGTGTGTGTGTGTGTGTGTGATTTGATGTTTGTATCTAGTACTTTTTTCTGGTGAGATTCTGTCTTCTTGCTCCCTGGGTAAACAAAAAAAAAAAAGCATTAAAGGATTTTTGTTTGCTTGCTTTAAAAAAAAACCAAACTCTGAGGAAGGGGTTTAGAAGCAGTTAGTTTCTTCATTACATAATTATGTCGCCCTTTTTCTTAAATCAGGAGAAGCATGGAAAACAAATTCCATATAACCAAAGAAACTATCCTTTGCAGTGTAAATTAATGGTTAGAGTAACTGTAGTTTTATGTTTCAGCTTTGGTTTATTTAGTCTTCAGGGATGCAGAGTTTTTGTGTACTAGGGTGGGTTCTTTACAAAGAAAATTACTCCAAAGGGTTCATGCCAACAATCTAAGAAAGGAAGAACTGATGTAACTAAGACCATTCCTTATCAGTATAAAAGTAGGTGACTTATACATCTTTATGGTTCAAAGGAACTCTTTCTTACAGATGAAGAAAATGAGTACCAGAGGGATGAGGTAATTCCCTCTGGCTCACAGAGTTTGCTAATGGTAGATAGGACTGGACAAGGTCTCTTGACTCCAGATCAGTGGGTTTTCTCAAGAATGTTCCACTAATTTTGTTTTGTTTTAGTATTTATTTATTTACTTATTTAGGTAATCTCTACACACACTGCAGGGTTCGAAGTCATGACCCGAGACCAAGAGCTGCACACTCTTCCAACTGAGCTAGCCAGGCACTTCTAATGCTTATTTAGATAGGAAAGTATACACATCAGTTACATTTTGGGTAACATGGAGGCATGAACAGGTATTTAATTAGAATGAAGTAAAAAGTAGTATCTCTGGCAGGACCAAGCCCAAGGAGCTGTCCACAGCCATCTAGTCCTACTAGGAAGAGTTTCCAAAGCAGTGATAATGACCAGAGAAAAACTACATTATATACAAAGCACAAGATAACATCCCAGAAACACAGACAGGGAACTGAAGTGCTTTGTTTTCTTGGAATGTCCATGGTCTGATCTGTTTTGGATTAGCAATGTTACTGGAGTTAACTGCAAGGCACAAGGTGATAGAAAACAGAAAAGTTTTGCCCTCACTATGTTCTAGACCCATTCTCTTAGGGTTTCCTTCTCTCTCTCTCTCTTTTTTTTTGGAGACAGAGAGAGAGATCCAGAGAAGGGGGAGGGAAAGAGGGAAAAGAAAAGAGAGAATCTTAAGCAGTGTCCACACCCAGCTCAGAGTCTGACTCAGGGCTTGATCTCAGAACCCTGAGATCAAGAGTCTGATGCTTAAATGACTGAGCCACCCAAGTGCCCCTAGAGCTTCCTTTTAATATAAGGATTAAGGTATAAAATGTAGAATGTCTATATCCATAATTGTTAATTTATGCCTTTAAACTCTTTTAACCTTAAGAGATATAAAATGACCAGGGACTGCTGAGCTTCTCACATTACCAGCACTTTTCTTCTCTAGTTCCTCTGACTCTGCCCACCATGGCTGCACCACACACAGGGCTGGGTGAATGTACCCACTACTCCTTTGCAGCTCCAGACCACACCTCCACTGTGTCACACCCAGAGCGAATTGACTTTTCTTTATTATAGTAATAATGACTTTTAAAAATGGTTGGTCATTCAAAAGACTCTTAAACATCAGTTCGTTTTTTCATTGGTTTCCATATTTAGACTCTCAAGCAAATAATCTTTTTCTTTGGCCTCAGAGGTTTTCTGAATGTAGGTTCAGGATGACCGGTGAATTTCTAGGAACATATTGATGATGATCTTTGTTGCTCAGTGTCTTTTGTTCATTTAAGAAATAATTACTAAGCTCATCCAGGCAATTACTTTAAATAAGAGGATATCAATTCAAATAGGTATGGTTATATCCTGCTTTCTTTGAGCTGATAGTCTGATGGAGCAGGCAGACAAGCAACAACCTGGTAAAGACGATTCTGGGGGCCATCTGTGTAGACTTTCTATAAGAGAACACAATCTGTCACTGAGACCATCTGAAGGAGGTCTGCACCGGGTGATTCAGAAAAACTTCGTTAACCCTCTGAAGATCTACCCTCTATGGAAACCTGTTTGGCTTGTGGTAAGAGGCTGTGTGTATGGTACTCAAGATAGAGAACTGAGGTAGGCAAAGACAGGGTCGTAGGCATGGGGACGCTACAAGTGGCTGGATTAAGGAATCAGGGAGAAAGCAGGCATGATCCCAGAACTTTAGATTGTTTCCAACTGTTGGCCTAAAGATCCTTCCTAATCTGAAGATGGATGGGTTTTATTTTTAAAGTAGTTGCAAACTTTTTCTAATTAGATGATTTCATATAAAAATCCAGATTTCTGGCTCTGAAAATTTGGATGGGATGTTTCTCCTCTTTTTACATTCCCATGTGGCAGCAATCTGGCTCCACAGTGGCCGCCCTTGAGGATGGGAACCCCTCAGGAGCTGCTCCTCTCTAGTCCTCACCACGCCCTGCTCTCGCCAGATTGATTGCCTAACCATGAGTCTGTGTCACCTCCCTTCTAAGATTCCTGTTCCCTGGTTATTTGGAGTAAAACACTAATCTAGGTACTGCTGGGAAGGAATTTTGCAGATGTGATTAAAGTTCCACACCACTTGATCTTAAGAAACAGAGGTGACCTAGTGGGCCTGACCTAACTTCACGAGCAGGACTTGTACAATTGCTGCTTTGAGGGTAGAGGGGGATGAGTGAGAGGGAATGCAGGTCGTATCTGGGAGCATAGATTAGACTCTGGATGACAGTGAGTAAGAAAATAGGGACCTCAGTCTCACAGTCACAAGGGACTGGTTTCTGCCAATAGCCTGAATGATCTTGGAAGTGGGTACTCCTCCAGAGCCTTCCAGCCTATACCTTGATTTGGGCTTTGTGATAGATACCTTGAGTTGAACCAGGCCAAACCCATCAGGACTCCTGGCTTGCAGAACTGAGAGAGCTGTTAGAAAAATAGATTTCGTTTGTTTACATTTGTGATAATTTGTTAGGCAGCAATTGAACATAAATACATGGATTGTGAAATCGGACAAACATGGGTGTGCATCCAGGATCTGCCACTTGCTATCTGTATGAGCTAGGGAAATTTCCTTAAGCTTATTTTCTCATTAGTAAAGTGGGGGCATGAATACAACCCACCCCATAAAGTTGGTAGAAGGATCAACTGAGATAATACATTATAGAACAATTAGTCTGACACACAGTAAGTTCTCAATAAATACCAGCTCTCAGTAAACATTTCAGTTTCCTGAGTATCTTCAATAAAAGCAGAATTTTTGAAAAGTCTTAAAAAGTACTTTATCCAAGTGGATAGAAAATCAAACTGCTTGCATGTTGTCAAAAAGACCAAACCTGCTGATTTAAATATTTCATCACTGTTTGTCCCTTGTGGGATTATTTGGCCACAGAGACCCTGTGAGCCTATTGTCGGATGAAAAATCCACACTTGCACAAGGGCTGAAAACTTTGGTTCCTGTCCTGAGTCCTGTAAATAGCCCAGGGATCTCAGGAACCTCTCTGGGCCTCATTTTGCTCCTCTGTGCAATGAATTTCAGCTTTCTAAGTTTCCCAGGGCCTCCTCACTCTCTCCTATTTTGGAAAATTACAAATGAAAAGATAGGAGAGGTGCTGCCTATATTAGAGAAACAACTGTGTGTTTTTTGCATCTGAAAGCTGGTAGAGAGGGAAGTCCAGAACACACAGTCAGGCACTGGGGACAGAGTCTCTTCCATTTTCATTGGTGGTTGTTAGCTTCCCATCTCCTCATACTTCCTAAGAGTTTTTTTGTTTTTGTCTTTTCTTCCTAAGAGTTTTGAGAGTTGAAGAAAACTTCAGTGAATGGCAGAGTAATCCATTGGCCGAAAAGAGTGCTCTTCCAGGATTTGCCAAACATTCGTTAAGTTAGCTTCTCATTAATCTGTACACAGTAAAAGTTACTTCCAGAATTAGAAGGTAATTATGGCAAGATTATTATTAATATCCACATCTTGTTATTTGGTGTATGCCTTCCCACTTTATGAAATCTGTCTTTGCAATTCTCATTCCTCAGTAATCCTCAGCAGGTTTTATTTCAGCTAAAGCACAGTGATGAAAAATGCCAAATCTAGCACTGGTGAAAAGCTTTGTATATGAAAACAGTGGCATTTGAGACCATTTATGCTGCTTTCTAATTCTGAATGATTGCTGGTTTTCATGTTTATTCAGCAAAACTCCTTAGAGACCTTTTGGAAAGGGCACATGTTCCCTGGATAGGGAAGAAAAGCCACTCTGCTCTCTAGAACAAAAAAGAGGGGTGGAGAAGAGGTCATCAGCAACATCAACTTTCTGCTGCATGTGACATACCTACCGGTAGCTTATTAATGAAGAATCAACAGAGGAGATGAGATTTGTTTTCGAAACAACTACTGGCTGTGTGCCTTTAGGCAAGTTACTGGACCTCCCTGGGTCTCATTTATAAAGTAGGTATGAGCTAGAAGAGTAGACTGTCCTAGCAATAATTCCTTTTTAAAATTTCCTCTGCACTGTTATAGTGTAAGGAAATTCACCTATATTCTTTTGCTAAATCTAAATAAATCCCTTTTGTCAGGGTTGATTTAAAAAATCCACTATTAGTCATTATTGAGGTAGGTTGGTGACATGGGCAGCATTCAGCAGTCCTCCCAGGTTAATGCAGTCTGAAAAATATGGGGAAGGACTTCTGTTCTTCAGCCCATTATGCTGCCACTGGAATTTCTCCTGTCCACATGGAGCATTCTGAAGTGAGTAGTTACTTTACTCATGACATCCTTTGTGCTCATTGCCCAGCCTGGCTCTAGGAGCCTGCAGTGTAGCTCCCAGTATCACAGAACATAAGCTTAGGACCCAGATAGCCATGTCCTATCCCCACCCCGAGTCTTCTGTTGTGTGATTGCTGATTCCCATCACTCTTCGTAGAGGAAAGTCTACCCCCTTCACATCGCTGAGAACCCAGCCTCTTTTCCTGTGGTCATATTACTTTGCCTTCTTCTAGTGTTGGAGACTTCTCACCTTGGGCCAAGCCTGCGCCGTATTTCAGTACAAAAGAGGAAAAAGGCAGTTTCTTTGCTGATGCAACTAGGAACCCAAGAATGATTGCTTTCTGGGGCTTAAGTGATATCACCAGAGTTGTGTCTTTCTCTTTGCATCTCTCAGCTCTATATTTCAGTAAGCCTAGGCTAGAGACCACAGTAGACTCAAGTGTGATGACAGACAGCAGCAACCATTGGTCTGGGGGAATGTTCACCATGGTGAACTGGTGAACGCATGCCCATCTAAAGCAGGAAGTGCTCTTCCATTCTAGGTCATTCATGTCACTTGGGAATAAAAGTCTATAACTGTAAGCTTTCTAGTGTTTCAGGAAAAGCAGAAATCCAGATTTTTTTTCAGGTGAACTTCCTAACTTTACGATTTTGGTGCAATTAAAAAAATAAAAACATCAGGAAGGCTAAGCAGACCACAAGTGGTGATAGCCAGTTGGTGACTGTATTAATTTGCCAGGGCTGCCATAGCGAAGTACCATGGATGGGATGGGTTTAGCAACAGAAGTGCTGGAGGCTACAAGTCTTTAATCAAGATGTTGGTAGGGTTGGCTATTTCTAACGGTGAGGGAAGGATCTGTTCCAATCCTCTCCTCTTGGCTTATAGTTAGTCATTTTTATATTTACTTGGTGTTTTCCCTGTATCTTCACATTGTCTACCTCCTCTACAAGTCTCTGACCAAATTTCATCAATTTATAAGGCCATCAATCATTAGATTAGAGCTGCACCTAATGACCACATCTTAACTTTACTAATTACATCTGTAAATTCCAAATAAGGTCACATTCTGTGGTATTGGGAGTTAGGACTTCAGTATATGAATTTTGAGGAAGATAATTCAACCTATAACAGTGGTCTCAACACAGACCTTTTGAAACAAGTTACTTTTCTTTGTCATCAGGAGACCCAGTCTCCAGTACACAAAGGATTAGTTATTGGGGGTCAGACCACCAGTTGGTCGTGGTGAATAATCCTTTTAATGTACTGTTGGATCCTATTGGCTAGTATTTTGGTGAGAATTTTTGCATCTGTGTTCATCAAGGATATTGGTCTGTAATTCTCTTTTTTGATGGGATCCTTGTCTGGTTTGGGGATCAAGGTGATGCTGGCCTCATAAAATGAGTTTGGAAGTTTTCCTTCCATTTCTATTTTTTGGAACAGTTTCAGGAGAATAGGAATTAATTCTTCTTTAAATGTTTGGTAGAATTCTCCTGGGAAGCCATCTGGCCCTGGGCTTTTGTTTGTTCAGAGACTTTTGATGACTGTTTCAATCTCCTTACTGGTTATGGGCCTATTCAGGTTTTCTCTTTCTTCCTGGTTCAGTTTTGGCCGTTTATATGTCTCTAGGAAAGCATCCATTTCATCCAGATTGTCAAATTTGTTGGCATAGAGTTGCGCATAATATGTTCTTATGATTGTTTCTATTTCTTTGGTGTTGGTTGTGATCTCTCCTCTTTCATTCATGATTTTATTTATTTGGGTCTTTTCTCTTTTCTTTTTGATAAGTCTGGCCAGGGGTTTATCAATCTTATTCTTTCAAAGAACCAGCTCCTAGTTTCATTGATTTGTTCTATTGTTTTTTTCGTTTCTATTTCATTGATTTCTGCTTTGATCTTTATTATTTCTCTTCTCCTGCTGGGTTTAGGCTTTCTTTGTTGTTCTCTCTCGAGTTCCTTAAGGTGTAGGGTTAGGTTGTGTATTTGAGACCTTTCCTGTTTCTTGAGATAGGCTTGTATCGCTATATATTTTCCTCTCAGGACTGCCTTTGTTGTGTCCCACAGATTTTGGACCGTTGTGTTTTCATTATCATTTGTTTCCATGGTTTTTTTCAATTCTTCTTTAATTTCCTGGTTGACCCATTCATTTTTTAGAAGGATGCTGTTGAGTCTCCATGTATTTGTGCTCTTTCCACATTTCCTCTTGTGATTGAGTTCTAGCTTCAGAGCATTGTGGTCTGAAAATATGCAGGGAATGATCCCAATCTTTTGATACCGGTTGAGACCTGATTTATGACCCAGGATGTGATCTATTCTGGAGAATGTTCCATGGGCACTAGAGAAGAATGTGTATTCTGTTGCTTTGGGGTAGAATGTTCTGAATATATCTGTGATGTCCATCTCGTCCAGTGTGTCATTTAAGACCTTTATTTCCTTGTTGATCTTTTGCTTGGATGATCTGTCCATTTCAGTGAGGGGTGTGTTAAAGTCTCCAACTATTATTGTATTCTTGTCAATGTGTTTCTTTGATTTTGTTATTAATTGGTTTATATAGTTGGCTGCTCCCATGTTAGGGGTATAGATATTTAAAATTGTTAGATCTTCTTGTTGGACAGACCCTTTGAGTATGATATAGTGTTCTTCCTCATCTCTTATTATAGTCTTTGGCTTAAAATCTAATTGATCTGATATAAGGATTGCCACCCCAGCTTTCTTCTGATGTCCATTAGCATGGTAAATTGTTTTCCACCCCCTCACTTTCAATCTGGAGGTGTCTTCAGGTCTAAAATGAGTTTCTTGTAGGCAGCATATTGATGGGTTTTGTTTTTTTATCCATTCTGAGACCCTGTGTCTTTTGATTGGGGGCATTTAGCCCATTTACGTTCAGGGTAACTATTGAGAGATATGAATTTAGTGCCATTGTTTTGCCTGTAAGGTGATTGTTACTATATATTGTCTCTGTTCCTTTCTGATCTAATACTTTTAGGGTCTCTCTTTGCTTAGAGGACCCCTTTCAATATTTCCTGTAGAGCTGGTTTGGTGTTTACAAACTCTTTCAGTTTTTGTTTATCCTGGAAGCTTTTTATCCCTCCTTCTATTTTCAGTGATAACCTAGCTGGATAAAGTATTCTTGGCTGCATGTTTTTCTTGTTTAGTGCTCTGAATATATCATGCCAATTCTTTGTGGCCTGCCAGGTCTCTGTGGATAAGTCTGCTGCCAATCTAATATTTTTACCATTGTATGTTACAGACTTCTTCTCCCGTGCTGCTTTCAGGATTTTCTCTTTGTCACTAAGACTTGTAAATTTTATTATTAGATGGTGGGGTGTGGACCAATTCCTATTGATTTTGATGCTTGTTCCCCTTGCCATATTAGGGAAATTCTCTACAATAATCCTCTCCAGTATACCTTCTGCTCCTCTTTCTCTTTCTTCTTCTTCTGGAATCCCAATTATTCTAATGTTGTTTCGTCTTATGGCATCACTTATCTCTCGAATTCTCCCCTCATGGTCCAGTAGTTGTTTGTCTCTCTTTTGCTCAGCTTCTTTATTCTCTGTTATTTGGTCTTCTATATCACTAATTCTTTCTTCTGCCTCATTTATCCTAGCAGTAAGAGCCTCCATTTTTGATTGCACCTCATTAATAGCTTTTTTTATTTCAACTTGATTAGATTTTAGTTCTTTCATTTCTCCAGAAAGGGCTTTTATTTCTCCGGACAGGGTTTCTCTAATATCTTCCATGCCTTTTTCGAGCCCGGCTAGAACCTTGAGAACCGTCGTCCTGAATTCCAGATCTGACATATTACCAATGTCTGTATTGATTAGGTCCCTAGCCTTCGGTCCTGTCTCCTGCTCTTTTTTTTGTGGTGAGTTTTTCCGCCTTGTCATTTTGTCCAGATAAGAATCTGCTGTTCTCCTTGTTAAGTGAACTTGGTCTTGGCTGGATTTCTTGTTGATCTTCTGGGGGAGGGGCCTGTTGTAGTGATTCTCAAGTGTCTCTGCCCCAGGCGGAATTGTACCGCCCTTACCAGGGGCCGGGCTAAGTAATCCTCTCAGGTTTGCTTTCGGGAGCTTTTGTTCCCTGAATGCTTTCTGTAGAGTTCCAGAGGATGGGAATGAAAATGGCGTCCTCCCAATCTCTGGCTCAGAGGAGCTGAGAGCTAGGGGCCCCAGTCTTCAGTGCGCCTTCAGAGAAAAGTGCTTAATCACTCCCGTCTCCCCAGCCTCTGGCACGCTTGGAGAAAATCGTGCGTAATCAGTTCTGTCTCACTGGCTTCTGACTGTGCTCCGAGCTCACCCAGCCTGTGAACAAGTGCCTCTGTCTCTGGCACAGTGTCCCACCTGGAGTCTCCGAACCCTGCTGATCTCTGGGCTCTCCCAGGTCGGAGTCTCCCTGGATCTTGTGGGGACCCCTTGCACAGAGCTCCGGCCTGTGTCACAGACCACGGCTCTAGGAAACCCCGAGTTGAGAGCTCACTCCTCGGCTCTGTCTCCGCAGCCGGCTTCCCCGCTCTAATACCTGTGAGCTCTGTGACACTCAGACACCCCCGATCCTTTTGTGACCCCGCGGGACCTGAGTCCACGCTGTCCCCGTGAGGTCTTCACCCCAGTTTAGCCTCTGGAGTGATGTCCCTGCGTGGAGCAGACTTTAAAAGTCCTGATTTTGTGCTCTGTTGTTCCGCCGCTTGCCGGGAGCCGGCCCCTCCCCCCGGGGTCTATCTTCCCGTCGCGTTGGATTCACTTCTCCGCTGGTCCTACCTTTTAGAAAGTGGTCGATTTTCTGTTTCTAGAATTGTTGTTTTTCTTCTCTTCGATCTCCTGTTGGATTCGTAGGTGTTTGGAATGGTTTGATAGGCTATCTAGCTAATCTCCTGCTGCCTGATGTCGTCTCAGCCTGCTACTTCTCCGCCATCTTGACTCCTCCTCCGATTAGAGGCCTTTAAAGATGCTCTTGATAGGAACTGAAAGACACCTTTGGAGTAGGATAGCTAGGCAGTTTGCAGTGAGCATCAGTTGTGTTTGGTATGGAGGAGGCATTTTACTGGCTTAGAGGAAAACACATTCAAATCTGGATAGAACTGGGGTGGGTAAGGAGGTGGAAAGAATTTATTTATCAATACAGAAAAAAATGAATCATACAATTAAAATGGATTGATAGTGCTATAAATGTGCATGTTCATTTTATTTTCTCCTTGTCTCTCTCTGTTTGCTTTTTGATGTGTATTGGTAATTTTCTCTGTATCTGATGAAGAATGGGTGGACTTTGGGGACGAACCTAGATTCATATCCTGCCCTCTCCCCTTATTTGCTGTGTTCCCCTGGCCAAGAAAACTAGCTTCTCGGAGTCTCAAATTTCTCATTTAGAAGGACTCCATTGTGCAAATATTTGGTTGCATTTGATTGGGTTCTGGTACCTATCACAGGACACAATGACAATACTTCCTTCTTGTTTACATCAAGTCCTCCTTCATTTTTTGAGCCAATTTATCAGTTTGGGTTTATTTTATATTATGGAGTATAGTCAGGCACCAACCTAAACCGGCTTGAGTACAAAAGAGGAAAAAGGCAGTTTCTTTGCTGATGCAACTGGGAACCCAAGAAGGATTGCTTTCAGAGGCTCAAGTAATATCACCAGAGTTGTGTCTTTCTCTTTGCATCTCTCAGCTCAGTTAGACTCTGTCTGGTTTTATTCTAAGAAGACTCTCTCTTTGTAATGGGAAAAGAATTATCAGTAATATCAGTAAGTATTTTCAAGCTTAGGACAGTCTTAGAGCTTTGTATTCAGAATAAGAGATAGTCTCTCTTAATGGTGCTGGGAAAAAAAAAAAAGAGAGAGAGAGAGAGAAAGAGAGTGAGAGACAGAGAATGAATCCAGGAGACTTTGGTGGAGCTTCAATTACATATCCTTTCTTGAACTCATTACTGTGTCCCGGAGGTTGCAGGACTCTGATTGGCTGAGCCTGAGACACATGATGCCAGCAGCAGGAAGAAGTGGGCTAGTTATTGACTCCTAAATACACTGAAGAGGTAAGAATTGATTCCCCCAAATAAAGAGATGCTGGGAAGATGAGAAAATAACCACTGTTGTGTATAAAGCTATATGGCTTAATTCAAGTTATTTATTAAATGTTGTAAAAAATGTTCAGCCACTGGTTGTTTTAGATTTGTAAATAACTCTCACCGCAGTGTTGATATTTTAGCTGGACATACATAGGAGACTGAAAAAATTATAAGCTCCTAAAGGTGAGTAACTATGTGTTGCTTAAAATAAATGTGTGCGTGCATGCACACATGCCACACACACACATACACACGTGTGTGTGTGCACATGTACTCACACCCCTAAGTAAGGCTTTTAACGTCTATGTAAGTACTTCAAACACTTCAATGTGGTGTTCATGGCTCTTCCTGAGATACTATAAAATATGACCTCATGTAGCTGGGGTTTGGAGATTGAATCCTGCTTTGCAGCTTGTAATATTGGGATTTGGGGTCTTCTCTGAACCTAGGTCAGAAATGAGAAGTCAATGAGTAAGGCTAAGAGAAATCTGACCTGTCCAGATATTTCGGGCCTAAAGGTGTAGCTATAGAGAGGTTCCCTAGACATCTCTTTGCATGGAAGCTAAGATTCCTGTTGGGGAAAAAAAATCAAAACCAAAAACTAAAATTTCATGCCCTGCTGGGCAACATATGTCTAGGCATATTTGGGAGAAGTGTGCACAGGACTGAGAATGCCCTCAGGAAAGAATTCCTGTGAACAGGAAAAGGACTTCAGTACTGCCAGCTGGAGGCAGCAACAAAGCCTTAGTTCTTTGTGTGGTGAGAGTCTTTCTGTAGCATGGGGTTGTCCCCCCAGATCACCCTCCTGTCCAGCCTCCCCTGGGTGAAATAAGAGTTTTTTTAAAGAGCAGAGCAGCTATAAATAGTATAAGGCAGCAGGTGTTCTGGTCTTAACATCACATGCCTAGCTGGCAGAGAGTAAATCAAGGCAGAGAGCTGTTCTCTGTACCTCCCAAGAGATGCTGCACTGTGTGCTCCTTTGTCATGGAGCCCCACAGAGTAGAGGTAGTCACAGAAAGGTCCTGGTGTACCCAGAGGAGCAGCACCGGTCATGGGCAGAGCAGGGAACTGTAGGACCCACAGAGCCCTGGTAGCCCCATGGGACTTCTGGGGAGTAGCATTGGTGCCCTCTATGGAATTGTGGTGGCCTCTAGAAGGAGCCATCCTCCCAATCCCCTTACTGCCTTGTACAAAGCAATTTAGCTCTGCCCTGGTGCCCACAATCTCATCCCCCCACCCCCAGCTCTTAAAGATATCTTCAATTAGTTGATCATTATACTGAATGTGATGATGATGTCAATTAGGAGTCTGAAGTTAGAATAAATGTGTATGTCATATATATAATATATATATTTATTTATATACACCCTCAGTCCTGGGGTAGAAGTACTGAAGAGTGAATTTTGAGGCTGTTCATGTATATAAATAATTGTTTTCTTCATACACACACACACACACACACACACACACACACACACACATGTGCATGCGCAGGGAAAAGACTGATTGAATGTACACCAGAAGTTTAACTCTAGTGTATTAACTGTCTCCAGGTGGTGAGATTATGAATATTTTTTTCTTTTTGTTCATCTCTTTTATTTCCTTTTCTATATTTTTTTTTGCAGGGGAAGCTTATCTATATTTTCTCAATTTGCTGTAATTGTTTTGCTTTTACATTTAAAAATAAAAACCCATTTTAAAAGCAAATAAGAAAACAAAACAAAACAAAAAAAAGCATTTCCTTTCCATTGTTAGGCACCACTGTTTGAATCTAACCCTTCAGTGGAGAAGTTTCTTTCTTCTTCCCCTCCACCTGCCTTCCAGTTAATGAGAAACTTCCAGTCCTCAACTGGGGCAGCACCACCACCTCTGCAGGTGCTGAATTAGCCCTCAACAAATGTTAGCTGTCTGTTTATTGTACCCAGCCTGGGGCCTTAAATTAGTCACACAACAGTTCCAGATCTTAATTCCATTAAATTTAACAACTTTTGATTGAATGTCCAAGGGCTATGCTGGACCAGGGCCCTTCATATATACAAAGATGCAGTTAATGATCCCAGTAGATCATGCCTGAAATAAAGTGTGAGCCCACCTTCCTTATTTATGACACACTGGTGCTCCCAACTCCTGTCCTCACCCATCACCAATCTAGGTCCCTAAGCCCTTTGTATTGCCTGTCCTTTTTTTTTTTTTTTTAAGATTTTATTTATTTATTTGACAGACGGAGATCACAAGTAGGCAGAGAGGCAGACAGAGAGAGAGGAGGGGAAGCAGGTCCCCTGCTGAGCAGAGAGACCGATGTGGGGCTCGATTCCAGGACCCTGGGATCATGACCTGAGCCGAAGGTAGAGGCTTTAACCCACTGAGCCACCCAGGTGCCCCTTGCCTGTCCTTTTGAGTGGGCTCATTCTCTCTCCTTCAGAGATTGGAACTGACACTCCATACGATGTGCAAAATAATCTGTTGCAAGGAGGGATGGAAGCATTAGAAATTTAACTTACATTTTGTTTCAACCTAAAACAAAAGTAAAATGAAGCTTTACCAGTATTTCGTACTGGTTGACATACCACCTTAACTGGCTATGTATTCGAGGTCTATAGCTTGTGGTGCTGGAGGGATCCTAAGGGAAGAGGATTTTTAATCCAGGAGGAAGTTGATTAACACCTTCTGTTTTAGTTAGCTTAAGTTGCCATAACAAAATACCGCAGGCTATGTGGCTTAAACAATAGGAAATGATTTCTCACTGTTCTGGAGACAGGAAGTTCAATATTGGTTTGCTAGCAAGGTTGAGTTCTGGTGAGGTTCTTCTTTCTAGCGTGCAGAGAGTTGTCTTCTCACTATATCTTCACGTAGTGGAGAGTGTGAGAGAGAGAGAGAGAGAACGCTCTGGTTCCTCTTCTGATAAGGACATAATTCCATCAGGGGAGTCTCACCCTAATGACTTCTTCAAGGTTCCCCTCCAAATACCATTACACTGGAGACTAGGGCTTCAGCATATGGACCATAGGCACACCCACACAGTATATCACCCTAAATGCATTGGCTTTCAGTTTTCACACTTTATTTTAGTGAATTTGAGATGATTGGTCTGGCTGTCTAACATCACTCACAATTGAATACTGTCCTAGAAACATTCCTGCAGTAAGGAATCCCTGGATTACTGATATTATGAAAAATCTAAACAAAAATGAGAAATCTGCATCTCTGAATTTCTACTCTTAGTCTGAGTCCTTTTATAGACACAGACAGTGATGACTGAGTTGTATAGATAAAGGTTATATATATATCTGACATTATCAGTAGAGTTTTCCTTCAGTATATTATCACATAAGTTTTTGGTATTCTGATATTCTGGTATGCAGTGTTTTTTCAAGTATTGAAATACTGGTATTTCAGTAAGAGTGGGTGGTTTTGAGGGGTCCAGTACAATTACTTTTTATATTAAAAATCTAAAATCTATATTATTTCTCTCTTAAGATATTCCTGGAGAGTTATAAACTGCATTAAAATCTCAAGTCAGGGATACCTGTGTGGCTTAGTCTGTTAAGCGTCTGTCTTTGGCTCAGGTCATGATTCCAGGATCCTGGGATCAAATCCTACATCAGGCTCCTTGCTCAACAGGGAGCCTGCTTCTCCCTCTGCCTGCTGCTCCCCCTGCTTGTTCTCTCTCTCTGACAAAAAAATAAATAAAATCTTTTTTAAAAAGTTTAAAAATAAATAAATTTCAAGTCAAAGAAGAAGCTGCTTAGAGAGAATCTGCAGTATCTTCAAAACTTTCAAGAGAAAGAATAAAGTAATAATTGGCAAAGTTTCTATTGAAAGAATAGTTCTTTTTCTGGTTCAAAGACTTTCTGAATAAGTGGAAATTGAATTAGTAATCCTAACACTAACACAGTTAACTTACTCTCCATTGGAATCTCAGTGTATATATGATGAAACTAGAATAAGATGAATCAGAAATGCTTTCTTTAAAAAAGGGTATAGGGATGCCTGGGTGGCTCAGTTGGTTAAGCAGCTGCCTTCGGCTCAGGTCATGATCCCAGCGTCCTGGGATCAAGTCCCACATCGGGCTCCTTGCTCAGCAGGGAGCCTGCTTCTCCCTCTGCCTCTGTCTGCTTTGTGCTTGCTTTCGCTCTCTCTCTCTGACAAATAAATAAAATAAAATCTTTTTTTAAAAAGGTATAATCTAGCGTCATTTTAAAGATTACATTTCTTTTTAAAAAGTTTAATATGCCGGGACGCCTGGGTGGCTCAGTTGGTTAAGCGGCTGCCTTCAGCTCAGGTTATGATCCCAGCGTCCTGGGATGGAGTCCCACATCCGGCTCCTTGCTGGGCAGGGAGCCTGCTTCTTCCTCTGCCTCTGCCTGCCACTTTGTCTGCCTGTGCTCTCTAGCTCTCTCTCCCTCTCTCTCTGACAAATAAATTAAAAAAAAAAAAAAGTTTAATATGCCCTCAAAATAAAGAAGAACAGAGGAATACTGGAACAGGAAGGAGTCAAAGGAAAATATTTTGTGTTCACTTATATCTCTCTCCTTACCATTTCTCAGAATTTCTCCAGGACCTAAGGCAAATTGGTGCTAATTTCTCACCCTTTGGACTACATTCTAAAATAAAAATCACATATATTCCATGATCAATTTTCATTATATTCTATTAGTTTATATTTAATATTTGGTTTATTTTTGCATGATGCTTTATTTTATCTGTAAATTTATGTTTGAATAATATATGCTTTTAACTTTTTATAAATTTGCTTTAACTTACTACTTCTTAATACATTTATATTTTTATATTTTTGAAATATGGCAAATATTTAGCTTTACTGACTTTTTATATTATGATTTTTAAACCTATGAATTGAGAAAATACCTAAGCGAATACCCATGCTTTTATAATATGCAAAATGAGTACCAAAATGCATTATTGTCATTTGACTTTTTTCTATTTAAGCAGTTGGTTAATAAAAGTATAAAACCATCACAAATAGAAAGATCTTAAAATTCTGGGTATTGTTTGGATGTTTTAAATTTTTAATATTTTATAATGAAAGCAATTTATTAATAGTTTATTCAGAACATTTTTAATTAGATCTATATATTGAAGATGGGTGTTCAGTAAGATTTGCTAATGGGGAATACAATAAAAAGAAGCTTGGAGATGGTTTACTTTAAAAGTATAATATCATCAGGGGATTTTTAAATTAATTAGAGATTTTTTTATTTTTCAGCGAGAGAGAGAGAGAGAGAGAGAGAGCGCGCGCGCGCGAATGTGAGTGTGTGCACAAGCAGGGGGAGGGACAGGCAGAGGGAGAAGAAGGCTCCCCGCTGAGCAAGGAATCTGATGTGGGACTTGATCCCAGGGCCCTGAGCTTAACTGACTGAGCCACATATGTGTCCCTATTTTTTTTTAATTTGATTAACCAACATATAGTACATTAGTTTTGATATAGTATTGGATGATTTATTAGTTATATATAACATCCAGTGTTCATCACATCATGTGCCCTCCTTAATGCCCATCACCCAGTTTCCCCCTACCCACCTACCTTTCCACAACCCTCAGTTTCCCAGAGTCAAGAGTCTCTCATGGTTTGTCTCCCTCTCTGATTTCTTCCCATTCAGTTTTCTTTGCCTCCCCCTATTGTCCTCTGTACTATTCCTTATATTCCACATATGGGTGAAACCATATGGTAAGTGTCTTTCTCTGACAGATTTATTTCACTTAGTATAGTACACTCCAGGTTCATCCATGTGGATGTAAATGGTAGGTATTCATCCTCTCTGATGGCTGGGTAATATTCCATTGTATATGTGAACCACGTCTTCTCTATCCATTCATCTGTTGAAGGACATCTTAGCTTCTTCCACAGTTTGTCATTGTTGCTATGAACATTGGAGTGCATGTGCCCCTTCTTTTTACCATATCTGTATCTTCAGGGTATTTACCCAGTGTGCAATTCCTAAGTCATAGGGTAGCTCTATTTTTAATGTCTTGAGCAAACTCCAGAGTGACTTTACCAGCTTGCGTTCCAGAGTGACTGACTGTACCAGCTTGCATTCCCACCAACAATGTAAGAGGGTTCCCCTTTCTCCACATACTCCCCAACATTTGTTGTTCCCCGTCTTGCTAATTTTCACCATTCTAACTGGTGTAGGGTGGTATCTCATTGTGGTTTTGATTTGTATTTCCCTGATGACAAGTGATGTGGAGCATTTTTTCATGTGTCTGTTGGCCATTTGTGTGTCTTCTTTGGAGAACTGTCTGAAGACAGCATGGTACATCATGGCACAAAAACAGACATGTAGGTTAGTGGAACAGAGTAGAGAGCCCAGAAATGGACCCTCAACATTATGGTCAGGTAATCTTCAACAAGGCAGGAAAGAATATCCAATGGAAAAAAGACCATCTCTTCAATAAATGGTGCTGGGAAAGTTGGATAGCCACATGCAGAAGAATGATACTGTACCATTCTCTTACACCATACACAAAGGTAAACTCAAAATGGATGAAAGACCTAAATGTGAGACAGGAATCCATCAGAATCCTAGAGGAGAACAGAGGCAGTAACCTCTTCGACATTGGCCATAGCAGCTTCTTGCAAGACATGTCTATAAGGGCAAAGGAAACAAAAGCAACAATGAACTATTGGGACTTCTTCAAGATAAAAACTTCTACATGGCAAAAGATAGGGTAAATAAAACTATAGCAACCTACAAAATGGGAAAAGATATTTGCAAATGACATAACAGATAAACAGGCTGGTATCCACAATCTATAAAGAACTTATCAAACTCAACACAAATAATCCAAAACAAACAAAACAAATAATCCAGTCAAGAAATGGGCAGAAGACAACATCAGGGGATTTTTTTTTAAAGAAAACTTAGCATTTGGCACATAAACATGATGAAAACTGTCTGGAGATTTGAAAAAAAATATTTTTGAAAGACTCTGAGAGTTCCTAAATTTATCTCACTTGGTTCAAGTCATACTTCTCCCACTCAATGTTGATCCCTCCCCCCCAACTATGCCCCCTTTTTCCCCTTAATACTAGCTAGACCCAAAGAAAGTAATTTGACTACTTCCATTTTCATGGCATCTTGTAACATATTCATTCAGGTCATTACTGGAAGGATAAAATGAGAAAATATTCCTTGGCTTCTGTTCAGATGTTTCAACTGTCTGAATAGCCTCCCCTGAATATCTGGCCTATGAGCTCATTTGGCTGAAGGCTTCCCTCTGTCGCAGAGTGCATATAATAAAACTATCAGAGAGCAGATAGAGTCAGTGCAAACACTTATTGCTCTGTGTTGCCTTAAACAAAGAAACAGGGAGAGCTTGTATTCCTAAAGAATAGAGAATTATTAAGATGTTCTGTGCTTTGGGAAATGTTCATTTGCAGATGGAAAAGGGGCTGATTTCTGGCATCAGGTACAGATGACTTATAGCCTTAAGTGCTAAGAATTTATCATGTACATGAAGTCCAGCGCCACCCTTACCCACGTTAATGTCTGTAACTTCAAAGAGACAATGAGTCCCTGCAGGGAAAGCAAGTACTTTAATTACA
>RCUC01136994.1:0-21185 GCA_003697995.1 Taxidea taxus jeffersonii
GAAAATATACCCAAAACCTCATTACATTGAGAGGGTTCAAGTGACAAGTAAGTAGCATCTAAATGTTATCAGTATGGAGGAGAAAGAGGTCTTCTGGGCTAATGAATCAGAGAAGATGATATTGATTGGGTAGCATTTTAATTGGATGTTTAAAAACAAGTAGGCTTGGGGCGTCTGGGTGGCTCAGTTGGTTAAGTGTCTGCCTTCAGCTCAGGTCACGATCCCTGAGTCCCAGGATTGAGCCCTGCATTGCACTGGGCTCCCTGCTCATCGAGGAGTCTGTTTCCCCCCCTGCCCCTCACACCGCCAGTGCCCTCTCTCTGAAATAAATAAATAAAATCTTTAAAAAAAAATAGGCTTTTCAGAGATGGAGAAGGAGGTGGAAGAAAAGCATTCCTGGTAAAATAAATTGACATGAGTTAGTAACCAGGACCAAGAAAACAAAATGCATAGCAGGAAATGGTGAGAAGTCTGGGCTGCATGGAGCATCAAGCTGTATACGGGGTCAGCAGGAAATACAGCTGGTTGAAACCAGGTCGTAAAAGGCCCCAACTCCAAGCTAAATAACTTGGACTTCATCCAACAGCTGATGAACAACATTGAAAGTGGTTGTTTTTTTTTTTTTCTTTCCTTTTTTTGGTTAGGGGAAGGCAGGAACTTAATCAAAATAGTCCTGCTTCATGTGCAGTTTATTTTTTATATTTATTTATTTAAAGATTTTATTTATTTATTTATTTGACAGATAATGAGAGAGCACAAGTAGGCAGAGCGGCGAGCAGAGGGAGAGGGAGACACAGGCTCTCTGCTGAGTGGGGGCCCAATGCTAGGTTGGATTCCAGGACTCTGGGACCATGACCTGACCATAAGCCTGCAGACGCTTAACTGACTGAGCCACCCAGGCGCCCCTCCTGTGCAGTTTAGATTGCAAATAGGGAGTGTGGGGAGGAAGGAGTGTGGAGGTGAGGAGCCCAGCCTTTTTCCCTCAAGGACCAAGGACCTTGTAATTTCAACTTCGTCATGTCTTCCCTTAGGGGTAGATTGGGGAAGCATGGTATCGTGGAAAGAACAGGGGCTTAACCCTTGGTTTTAGAACTCTGGCTCCGTAACTTTGGGATTTGTATGATCTGAGGTCAATCACTTGACATTTCTGACCTCTGTTTCCTTATTCGTGGAACAGATACTTTTTGTCTTCTCATACAAGGTTTCCATGAGGATAAGGAAGTTCTTGACAAATGGTAGCTATTATTAATTATTGGATGTGGTATTGAATTTATTTGCTTACAAGCTTTTAGCATTACACTGGATCACTTCCATTTGCCTTGATGGGTGGTCTCTGGTAAAGCAAGATTGTGGAAGGAATTCCTTAGGACAGCACCCACTATACCCCGTCTGTAATATTTTCTACAGTATTCTCTGAAAAACCACCTCCATCTACTTGATTACTCTGCTCTTTGTTCCAAATGGTAACTGCAGCATCAGCAGAAACTTCTGAATACTTGTTTCTCTAAATGGAATGTCTTTTACTTTTGCCAGGATAGACAAAGTGTTAAATAAGTGCTCAATACTTATTGCATTTTAATTTAATCAAAGAAACAATAATAGCATTTGAGGGCCACTGGCTGGAGCAGAGAAAGCTGTGTAGCACTCCTGCTTCTGATTTGTTCCATTTGCCTCTTACTCTTTCTTCCCCTTTAGGGTTTATTTTAATGCCTTCCTTGGACTAAGATGCCAGGTCCTTGGTTGCAAGGCATTACTAAACCTATGAAGAAATGTGAGTGAGTACCAAGAAATGATTTGGAGTTAGTTTCCCTGGATCCAAGTTGCCAAAGTTCTCAGGTGGCAGATCAAGAGGAAAGGAATGTAGCTTTCAGTAATATAAAAATCACCTCTCTCTTCCAGTTTCTGATTTACTGTTACATATACTAACACATATTTTCTGACAAACTTTTGCTACATACTAATTTTTGAGTTTAAGCAAGTAGGAATTGCCGAAGGAAACTTATTACCCATTTCTGTGTAATTCTGGATGAAATGCTAGTTTTTGGTAGAGACATAAATGTCTTAAAATTTTACTTAAGGATGAAAATTGCTAGTACCAGGACCAGGCCCTACATACGTATCAAAACAACAATAACACTCTCGGCACGCTAAGAAAAATATTTCCTTCCCCCACATATTTTAATATGCAAAATCAAAAGGTCAAGGGGGGAAAAGTAAGCAAATACTTTGGTTTGCTGGTTCATGGGAAGTGATTAATGGCCTTCAAGCATATATGTTGTATATCTATTTTGTGCCCTATAGAGAGGATTGGAGATAGCACATAATGAGATTAAAGTTAACAGGAAACACTGCTGAAAATCTGATTTTCAATAATGTGATGAAAAAGTAGCCATGCTAAAAAAGAAAATAATATAAAGTATGATGTTTTCAGGTTCCAAAAATTCCAAAAATTCTGGTTTTGGATAACCGAGTTCTCAGAAGTATATTCAAGTGCTGGAACTAGTATCTATGTGCTCTGTCAGATTTCGTTGGAATTGGAGCAGTAAATGCAACTCAAGGGTCACTTTGCCCAACAGTTAGCTAATTCTTCCAGATCAGATGTTTAAGTTCACAGAGAAAGGACAAACCTTCAGTTCCAAACTTCTTCAAATTTTCAGGAAATCTGAAACAGCTGATATGTATGGAAAGTACGGCTTCTGGTACTCACATTGCTTTCTTTTTGATGTTGGGAGTGATGCCACTAATGGGGTTATTATGAAGATTGAATGAGTTCATTTACGTTAAGTAATTAGGATAGTCCCTGGAATGTGGTAATGACTATGTAGGCACTGGCTATTTTTTTAAAATAATACTTTATTTTAAAGCAATCTCTGCACCCAGCATGGGGCTTGAACTTACAACCTGGAGATCCAGAGTTGCATGCTCTACCGACTGAGCCAGCCAGGCTCAACATTGGCTATTCTGATTATAAGTATTAGGACTGTTAGTAGGATAGCCAATATTTTCATTGCCATGTAGCAGAAACTGTCAATAGAGACCCTATTCCATATGCATTTTCACAAACAGAAGGTCAGTTCTGGAATTGTGCTGAGATAAGAGCCCAGCAGCTATCGAATGGGTTGAGAAAGATGGCACCAAATCCAGATCCTACCACACCCCCTTTTTCCCTGGCTAGAAACTTGTGATGAAAATATGCCAGGGTATTAGCAGTCTTTCTCTGAAAGAAGATATTTCTCACTGCTGTTCCATCTATTTTTCAAGTTTTAAATAACGAACTGTATTACTTTTATAATGGAAAAAAGGAACAGATTTTCGGTTTTGAAAACCAAACAGCCATAATCAAAGGTACAGCGAGATGCCCCATAAAATGTTATTTTAAGATTTTTGTACTGATTTTATTTGCCCACGTGCAAGAAAAACAGCAATATCCTTTTGGAGATCTTTTGTCCCATGATGCTGATTTGAACAGAGCCCTGGTGGGCAGTGAGCAAACACTGTGAGCCCTCAGCAGTGCCCAGAAGCCTCGAAGGGACTCAGACATTCCAGCCCTGCCATTGCTTTGTAAGAATATTAGGATATTCATCTCATTGTTTGTCTCAAGAGTTTGTTTGTTTGTTTTTTAAGATTTTTTAAAAAAGATTTTATTTATTTGTCAGAGAGAGTGGGAGCGAGCACAGGCAGACAGAGAGGCAGGCAGAGGCAGAGGGAGGAGCAGGCTCCCTGCCGAGCAAGGAGCCCGATGTGGGACTCGATCCCAGGACGCTGGGATCATGACCTGAGCCGAAGGCAGCCGCTTAACCAACTGAGCCACCCAGGCATCCCAAGAGTTTCTGTTTAATTACATGCCTATTTGTATGGAGAAATAGCTCCAAGGTGTAAAGGGAATTATTTATGTATTTTAAATTCAAATTTAAGTTAAAAAATAAACAATCTATTCACATGGCTCAGAATTCAAAAAGTAATAAAGGATACAGGGAGATGTCTTCCCACGATCACCTAATTTCCCTTCCTGGAGGCCAACAGTGGTTTCAGTTGCTCCTGGATCCTTCAGAGATATTTTATGCACATGCCGATAGATAGTGGATGTAGTCTAAAAGTTCTTGTCTACGAAGAACGATGTCTTAAGGAATATGTGGAATCTGAATTTATCTTAATGGAAGTATAATCTGGTTGACTAAGTCTCTCTATTGTTAATGTTCCAAAATGAGTGGATGCAATCAATCATCCTATAAGTAGTTACTGAGTTCTTCCTGGGTGTGAGGCCACCTGCCAGGTGTTTGTCGCGTCAAGTTGCCTTTAAAATTTTTCATATTTATGCATCTTGTCATTTGATCTGTGTGCGCAGACATCATCAGGTCAGGGAGGCTTTCCCCTAACATCTACTTGAAAGTAGCTCTCCCTGTCCTCTCACTATGTTTTATTTCTTCAAGAGCCAGGGTGATTCTAAATTTCTTTCTTTTTTTTTTTTTAAAGATTTTATTTATTTATTTGACAGAGAGAGATCACAAGTAGGCAGAGAGGCAGGAAGAGAGAGAGAAGGGAAGCGGGCTCCCTGCGGGGGATGCGGGGCTCGATCCCAGGACCCTGGCATCATGACCTGAGCCGAAGGCAGAGGCTTTAACCCACTGAGCCACCCAGGCGCCCCTTTCTCACCAATTTCTCATTTGAGAATGAGGGGGGAATTTTTATTAAGACACAGGGATAAGAGGGGGAAACTGGAATTGTGAACTTGGAGGCTTGGCCCGCCCTATTCATGGCATCTGCTACTTCATAACATTCTGTAGTCCAAGGAAATGGAAATTATCTTGTTATTTATTTGTAAGCTTCATGAAGCAGGAATTCTCTCTGCTTGTTCTAGGATAGAACAAGAGTCCGTGACACATAGTAAGTAAGTAGATTCTTAAGTGTTTGTGGACTGGACGCATGATCTGTGTAATGCTCGGGGTTCTGTGTAGAACGGAGCGTCTTTTGGTCGGCGGTGAGAAATTAAAAAGCCATAAAAGGCAAATTTGCTCAGAATGTTTCTTGCCTTAGGATGGGGAAGAGAGGAGCCAACTTTTATTATTTTTTTTAATTTTTAAAAAAGATTTTATTTATTTATTTGACAGAGATCACAAGTAGGCGGAGAGGCAGGCAGAGAGAGAGAGGAAGAAGCAGGCTCCCCGCCGAGCAGAGAGCCCGATGTGGGGCTCGATCCCAGGACCCTGGGATCATGACCTGAGCCGAAGGCAGAGGCTTTAACCCACTGAGCCGCCCAGGCGCCCCAGGAGCCAACTTTTAAAATTCTGCAGCATTTCCTGAAAAGAAATCAGTCTGGCAAATGTGTGCTTCATGCGCCAACTCTTCTGTTCCTTGCTGGGACCCTGAGGTGCAGTGGCCTCCGGATGCTTCGGGCCTGGGGAACAGACCGGTGGGACGAGAACGGTCACGGTCCAGGTTGATCCAGCGGTGGCTAGTCTGTGGAACAGCTGTGTCCACGTGACTCAGTGAGAGGAATTGTAGCGTAGCCTGCCATCTGGACTTACTCATCCCCTGAGGAGGCGGGGAGGCCGGAGAAGTACAAGGACACAAGCACCTTTCTATGTCCCGGAGATGGCTGATGTGGACACACACACACACACACACACACACACACACACACACACACACACTCTGATTAGCAGAGTCCTTGGGCCCCAAGAGTCAGTTCTGGCAGAGAAGTTTGATGTAATTCTCTCTTACCTAAAGCCAGACTGATCTTTTAAGTCAGCGGGTATTGGTATAGTAGCTCAATTTAAGTTTTCCTTTCCAAATAGAGAGGCCTGTGTCCTATGTGATGCTGGTCATGGGAGAATTTCTGTAGGAGGAAGAGGCTGGAACTCTGGCCTCGGGTTATTAAGCAGAGCATTCATAATAAATGTGTCAATACCATTCCTGAAAGATTTGCATGTTTCTCTGTCATAGACATATTCTTCAAATTTTATTAGAGGAAAATATTCTGGTATCCTATTAAAATTATTATGATTATTTAAGAAAAGAAATCTCAAGCCCCTTGATTTTATTGCTGAGGGAACTTAGGCCCCAAAAGATTGAATAACTTCCTTGACATTAACAGAGATAGGCTCCTGTTTTTAGAAGTTAGAGCCTCCTAATATTTGGCTTTAGGTGTGTGTTTTAAAAATGACAGTTGGATAAGTTGAGAGCTTAGTAGTTTAAGCTATGAAGAAGCTTATGACACATGTTTAACCAAATAAAATTATTTTCCCTCCCTCATGCCATGCGGACAGCTTGCAAAGGCTGTGTTCGCTTTTCTCCTTTCGTCTTAAGAAGGGGTTGGTTATTTTTAAAGCTCAGATTTGAATGAGTGAATATAGATTATAAATCTTGGTTGGCTGAATTTGTTCAGGAATTTGTCAGCCTGAATATGAACTTTCTGGAGTGTAAATGAACCAAAAATGAGGCCTTTCAGTGATCTCTCTCTCTCTCTCTGTCTACACCTATATCTGTTTTCGGTTTCATCCCAGACTGGGATTCCAGGGCAAAAAAGAAAAAGTGATTTTCTCTTTCCTTAGACTCACATCATCAAGTGATTGACTAAATTTATGATGGAGGGTAACTTTAGTGATCATTCGATTGCTATATTGTTGAGTAACAAAACAACTGCCACTCAAAACAAACGTAAGCACAAAGAAAGCTATTGTGTATAGCAAAGTGTTTGGCAAACTTCTACCAACGAGCCCCATACTTTAAAAGAACCTGATACTGAGTAATAATTCTGATTATTCTTTGAAGTCTATAGTAACAGGATATAACGTATCTGCTACTGCCGTTTTGTTTAAGCCCCCAAATGAAGTGTGTATAATTGTTATAACTTTGAATAACTCCAGGATCAACATTCAGTGGTATCTTTCACCTTCTCTTTCTTTTCTAATAAAATAGAATAATGAAGAGACTCCTCTAAGTAAAACAGTTACAGTTGTGGGTTGTGTTATTATTGAACAAAATGCTTTATAGATAATACTGGTGATAAGCCACCAATCTCCTTATTTTATATGAGGAAACTTAAACACAGAAGTTTTTCAGGACAAAAGGACAGAGGTGTGACTTGAGAAAAGGCTTTACGGCAATAATCCTGGCTGCACATCACGCCTGCACCCTACTTACTTAGAATAATTAACAAAGGACCTATTGGTTGTACTCTTTTACTACAGACAGCTTTCTTGTTTCAGAATCAAAGAGCGCCATGCTTATACACGACCAGGAATGCCTGGACTGCCCGTTCGACTTCATCTTCATTCTTGGTGGACCTTTCGGGGTCCAGAGGTTTCATCACCTGCTACCACTAGATGGTGCTTGTCGTGGAAACAAAGTTTCCTCCTCCCATTTTCCTGTTTTCTTTAGGTGTCAGGACCTTGGCTGATAGGACAGAAACTTGATTGATAAGCTAAGTCTTGCGTGGGCATTCTAGAAGGTCATTCAGTACAAAGAGTTATTGATTAAAAAAGCAAATCATTATCAGTAAAGATTACTTATGCTGTTTTTTAAAATTCCATTAATTTTTCTGTTCATTTTCTTTTTCATCAAGCTGTGTGAACCCCGAGACAAGAAGAACAAATAAATCTTTCTCTGGGCTCATGGGAATCAAGGGACACAGCTCAAGTTTTAGAAGAGGTGATAAAAAAGATCTCAGGATTCATTGTCCTCACCCGGATAGCAGTAGCAAAGGTGACCCCATGCAGAGTTGACGAGGAAAGTTAATCAATGACCTTTTAAAGGAAAAACACATATATCTCAATTACTGGATAATAATCAATAGGAAAGGAAATGGAACATGCTCTTTTAATTGTGGGATAGCAAACATCAAGTAATGAGAATAACAGATTTTGTTGGCTCTTTGCCAAAGACAACTCTTTTTCTCATTACTTTAAGGCACGCACGAAGCCTCACCTCATAGTACTCTAATTCCCTCCCTGCCTCCCACCTCCCCACACACCCGTTTTATACCCCTTTCAGGGTGAAGTTGTGCCAATCTCAATAGCGAAACGCTTCCAGGGGTTACCTATTTGGTTTTTGTGAAGGATAGTTTGATATATTTTGCAGCAGAATATTAGAAAACATAAGTTTCTTGTACTATTCCTTTCCCAAACACTCACCAGTGCTGACCATTCATGGCTGGTTCACGATTATAATGAGAAATTGCCAGCTATGTTGAAATACATAATCCGCAGTGGGAAAGACTGCTGAATAGCGGTGTCAAATTCTTGATACAAAAGTGGCTTCCCTTTGCCTGTGAGCTTACTTTGGGGTTGCTGAGTCTTGCTAACTGTGTGTTCAGGCACTGAAAGTTAATTTTAACATTAATCTAAAAACAAAATATAACTATGTAGGCACAAGTTTCAAAGTTAATTTTTTTTCAGTCTTCTGTTTTGAATACTCCGTGTCACCGCCGTGCATTATGTAGAATGTGTGAACATATACGTGAGCCAGATGTAACAACAGCTGGACACATGACATTAGTTCATTTTAATTTCAGACAGCTTTGGGTGGTTCCTGGTGCCTTCTGAACATTGACTGAGGATTTTAAATATACCCCCTCCCCTTTTTTTCTTTAAATGCCTGCCTCCTTAGCGCTGGTGAGGTACAATGGATCTCTTCCAGTTTTAAATACTAGAAAGAGAAGCTTCTGTCCCTAAGTTATTTTCCTCCAGAATATCCCCCCCGCCCCCCCAGGGGTCTTATGCGTTCTTGCTTAGTACTGAAGAAGGGTTTGGAACCAGGAGCAGAGAGTCTGGATGTTGAAATTATTTTTCTTGGGTTTTATGTGTTTCGGTGGTTACTGTTGAAAATGCATCTTGGTCAGTGACTTCCACACACACACACACACACACACACACACACACACACACACACACATGATACGTATCAATAGGAAACCCGCATACGCGTGCATCACGCACCGGGTGGCTCGCATCCCGGCTCTCCCGCAGGACCCAGAACATTAGATGGTGTCTGTGCGGACAGTCTGTTGCTATCTTAACGGTTTCCCTAACTGATCGTGATGGGGCTGGGCCACGGATCCATTATTAGTGTTATGTGCTTAGTAAAGGGCGCTTGAACCTCAGTCATTAGCCTTAGGGCCAGAGCAAGTGCAAGTAATAACCCGGTACGCCCCAGAAGGCTCCCTGTCCAGACAACAGTGATGTTTCTCAGACTGTCTGAGGAAGACAACACCCGTGACAAAAGCGCAAGGCTGAGGACGGTGCTGTCCCCAGACGTCGTCCGCTAAGGTGAGCGATGACTGAGCGCGGGGCGCGCTCCACCCGGACGCCTCGAGTCCTGTGAAGTAGCCTCGGGAGCGCCCTGGGGCTGGGAAACGAAAGCAACTTCAGCTCTGCCCGGGGGAACGGGCTGTCCCCGCTGGGGACCTGCTGTGACTCGGACAAAAACGGGACCTAGCAGCTCGCTCAGGGCGTGGGAGAAGGAACCCAGGAGGGCGAGGGCAGCCGGTCGGGACGCGGGTCTCTGGCCGGCTGCAGGCGGGCGCGGCGCGCGGAGCTCGAGCCCCCGGCGGAGGCGGTGCGGCCCCAGGCCCCTCCCCGCCGCCGCGGGTGCCCGGGCGGCTGACGCCGAGCCGCGGCCCGGAGCGGGGGGGCCGGGCGGCGCGAGCGAGGGCAGGGCCGGGGGCCGGCCGAGGCCACTCGCGGCTTTAAATATGGATCGCGGGCCCGCGCTCGTGGCACAGCCGCCGCCACGGCCGCCTTCCCCGAGTGCCCGTCCCGCAGCTCGCTCCCGAGGGGGGCCCTCGCCGGGCACGCGGCTGCAGGGGTAGTTACTGGCAGGAACGTCGGAGAGCCCCGTACCTATGCCGAAGCTGCAGGAGGCAAAGTAGAGTAGACGCCCGCGCTCCCGCACACTCGCCGGCCCGCACCACGCGGGCCGTGGACACGGCGCCCCCTCCCCGCGCCTCCCCCTGCCCCTGCCTGGGGGCCGCCCGGGCTCCAGTCCTGCCGGCTCCGGAGACCCTCCCGCCCCGGCGCCCGCGCCCCGTCCTCGCCTCCCTCCGCCGCGGAGCGCGCACCCAGCCGGGCGGCAAAGTTGTGACTCCTTGGGCGCGGGTGGCTCGCGCCCCGCTCGACCCGCGCCTCGCGCCGACAACTTCCCGCGGCCCCGCCGCGCCCCGGGCCCGCGCCTGCGGGGATCCCGCGGGCCCCCAGCCTCCGGCCCCGGCGGCGCGCCGGGCAGCGCTTCTGTGGCCGCGGCGGCTGTGGTGGCAGCGAAGGCGGCGGCGGCGGAGCGGCCGCTGCAGCCCCACACTCCGCCGCCAAACTGGAGGAGCGACGGAAGGCGGACCCCAGGAGGTGAGCGCGCGGCCCGGGCGGCGGAGGGGAGGGTCGCCGGGGCCCCGCGTCGCGGCGGTGGCGGCGCAGGGGCGGAGGGCCCAGGGGCCGGGGCCGGAGGGCGCGCGGGCGGCCTCGGCGCGCTCGGGGGAGGGAGAAAGGGCTGCGGCGGCCGGGCATCCCCCGGGCTGGGCGCCGGCCGAGTGGGGACGCTGCTTCCGCGGAAAAGTACCCCCCCACCCCGCTTCTTAGCGTTTAGAGGAGCAGTTTGAGCGGTCCTGGTCCCCCCAGTGTAGAGCCCCCCGCGCGGAACCGGGCGTTGTTGCCCGGACTGTGCGGCCAGTACGCGGCGGGCTGGGCTCCGGCGCAGTGACACGTGTGTTCCCGTGAGCCTGGGTGGTCCCAGTGGAGCCCGGGCACCTGCCACACAAACAGCCCCAAACCCACGAGCGGTGGAGGCTTGCGGGACGCCCGGTGCCCCCGAGACCGCGGCCCCCGCGCCGCCGCCCGCTCCGGGACGGAGCATTCACATCTCTCCCTGGCACACCGAAAGCGGGGGGTGAGTCAGGCGGATTCTCTGCAAGTGGCACACACGCGATTACTTGCAGTGGCTTTGGAAGAGGGAGGCCGAGGTTAAACTGGGATTTCTCTTGGCCAGCGACCGTGGAGCTCTTCCTCAGGTACTGGGCAGCATGTGCGTCTTGGCAAGGAGAGGTGATTTCTTTTTTCTTAAGTGCATTTCACCCAGCCCTTGCCAGTCCGTTAATAACAGTCACCAAAGAAAGGCAGGAGTTGGGAACCCCATCAGCAAACTGCAGCAAGCACCGCAAGGAAAAAAGTTCTTTAAGAACAAAAGAACAAAGACGACGACCACAAAAAACCAAACAAAACCCACAGCAAACCCTGAACTTGACTCGAAAGATGGGGAAGAAAGCCATTCGACCTCTGTTCTACCACCGGCAAGCATTTCCCCTCCTTTTCCCAGTTCCTTGTGAAACTTTTGTTTTTCCATCCCTCATTCCTTCTCAGGGCCTCACCTTCTCAGCCCAATTCCCCGCAGCCAGTTCTTTTCAGTCTTGACAATGAAGAGCATTTAACCACTTTGGAGTACCCTCTTCACTTCCTTTCTCCTTGCACTTCAGTGTTGGAGAAAGTTGCTCCTAATGGGGAATCATGAACCCTGAGCTGTACTAAACACACATTATCTTCAATCCTGGAACAGACACTGCATTGTACAGTATTTCCCCTTTTTTCTTGTATCTGGGACCTGGACTTAGACTATTACCTGAATTAAAGTGTCCATTGCACATGAGGGTTTATTTTTATTTTTTCATTTTGATTTGAATAGCTTTTTCAGTGCAGTTAAAACAGTATTCAGTAGCGTCTTATAACCAATGTAATGTCTTTGGAAAAGGTCTCTAAGAACTCTCCTTGTATCTATCACATTGGCATTTAAATAATTTTCATGATCATTATAGCACTTAGATTGAGCTTGTTAGCATAACTTCATTCAAAGGAAGTGTGTCTGCTTATTTTTCTATAGTTTTAATAACAAAAAACCTTTTACTTTCATTTTAAAGTTAAATATAGTGATAGGCTTCTGTTCTCTTTCAATGAAATCTGGAAATTGAATCGCTTTAACTTTATCTCAGTCTCTGGTAAGATGACACAAAAACTCTCACATGCGTGGACAGTATGGAAAGTAATAGTACTTTGGAACTGTTGAGACATAGGACATTTATAAGGATGGGAGTGGGAGGTGTAAGATTGGATGTTTGGATCGTTCCAGGCATGTCTACCTTTGAGAAAAAAGAAAACTAAGGCACCCCTCCCCCAACTTTGTGTATGAGTGTTTTCAAAATGAGGTTTTAAGTGTCATTTAATGTGTTGAGGGCATTCTGCAGATTTACTAATTAACGTATATAAGACACCTTAGCCAAAGAAATTGACAGGATGTACTCTGAGTTTAGAATGATGTATCTCTTTTAGTTTATTTTCTCAACAGAAAAGAAATGTAAATGTTTGTTAATGTTACTATTTTATACTTTGAGATGATTAGCATAAATCTGGAGTTTGCAATAATGTGTGAAAAGAGTACAGGGAATCATTTAGAGAGAAAAATGTGATAGAAATCGGGTAAACCTCGGGACAACTTCCAGCATGATTTGGTGGTATTTTCATTTTTCACTGAGCCCTGGCAAGTACCGTTTTGAGGTTCTGATCCTTTGTTCTGATAACAAGAAAGAGAGCCTGGCCATAGCTTGCATTGTAAAGAAAAACACAACACGTAAGGAAAAAAAAAAGTACACGTTAGCTGGTGGATCATGTAGATAATCAGGTTTCTTTGCTTGCCTCTGAGGGCGCTGCAGTCCATGAGGACTGCTATTGTTAGGGGAGAGCCTCCTAAGGGAACACTGCTCCTGAAGTAAGTGCTTCAGTAGACTTCATCTGCTCCTTTCTTGGAGGTACTCTGTATTCACTTTTAATAACATGCATACAGTTTAAGACTGGGGTTGATAACAAGATTGGGAGTGGAGAGAAAGACCTGAGAAGAGGATACTGTAACGACGCTGGGAGTTTCTAAGCGTTTTCCCCTTGATTGCTAAGTGGAGAGAATCAGGGTGAAGGATGTGATGGGGCAAAGGGAGGTCTAAGCAGAACCCACAGCTCGGTTCTCACTGTTGACGCAGTTTCTGAGGCCAACCTATGATTTATGACATTTATGTCTTTTGGGGGAGTCATTTAGCAAAATGGATGGTTAGTAAGTAAAGTTAGTAAGACTTTATGAAACGAGGTCTTGCTGCTTTCAGGATTTTTTTTTTTTTCCATAATGCAGAAATTTTAAGGGAGGGAAAAAGAATGTTTCTTTCATATAACGTCAGGGGTAAGTTGTATTCCAAATGTGTTTTGCCTTTCTCCTTTTGATATGTTTGAGTCACAGAATAGAAAATATGCTGTTGTCCTTCTGACATAAAGGTGGTATTTTATATCCCTGTGGTGCATGCCTTAGTTATTTTTCCAGTAGTGGAGACGGATTTTCCTACCTACCCTTTTACTCATTCCTTTTGTATGAGGTACACACACACACGCACGCACACACACTACTTGTTTGTAGAGATGACTGATTTTATTTTACCTAAAGCCATATTTATGACTGTCATAATGATTTTGTGGCAATGGCTTTGTCACATTTCTCTAGTCTCAGCCGGACAATGGCATTTCAAACAAGACATCAAAAGGACAGACCAGCTATGAGTGATGATGGCTCTATTTGCCTGCTGTGCCAAAGAAGAGACGAAACTTTGTTTTCCCTGTCTTTTCATGATGTTCATAATCCTATTCCTTATCGATCTTACTTGCCTTTGAATTAAGTTATATATTAAAAAAAGATCGTGGTAGAAATAGGCTTGGTGAAACCATATATATCTGCATTTGTTTTCATAAGCCAAAACATCATCTTGTTCTTCTTCCTGCAAATTAAGTAGATGTAAAAAAAAATTAAGTAGATGTAAGGGATTATTATGCTCGTTGAATAAAATGAGGAAACTAGGCACAGAGAACTTCATATCCTTTTCATTCTTTCCTTCATTCCTTCCTTGCTTTCTCCTTCTTCCCTCCCTCCCTCCCTTCCTTCCTTTCTTCATATGCTTTTTTTTTTTTTAAAGATTTTATTTATTTATTTGACAGAGAGAGATCACAAGTAGGTGTAGAGGCAGGCAGAGAGAGGAGGAAGCAGGCTCCCCGCTGAGCAGAGAGCCCGATGCAGGCTCCATCCCAGGACACCGAGATCATGACCTGAGCTGAAGGCAGAGGCCATGGAGCCACCCAGGCGCCCCTTCATATGCTTTTCTTAAACTAAAGGGAAAATAATTGGTGGAGGTGGGATACACCCTTTCTCTTTGAACTGGTGCTATCTATGTATTGAATGACTGTCATCAAATGAATGGATGTTGTTTTAGTCACAGCTGAAGATACCAAAGCAGATCAATGTTTATCCTGGTTTGAAGGGTTGGTTCTGGTCCCTCTTAGTGATTCTGCTCGGCAGCACTGCCCATTGGCCTCTATTTTCTCTCCTGTCCCTTGGTGCCAGAGTGCCTTTCCCTAATGAAGAGTGTTCAGTTTGTGTGGAGCCATTTTATCTCCAGTTTTTAAGAGTTAACTTTTGTTTTTCATGGAGAGTGAATACAGAAGGAAGTTACACGAAATTAGGATGTTAAAGAAATAAATAACCACCAACAGATTGGGATTATTGTGTAGAAAAAGGCTATCCTCAGTTTAACTGAAGTTTTTGTCTTAGAATCCTTAAAAAGGTTTTGAATAAGACTTGTAGTAGTATACTTTTGGGGGAGTTTAAACATCAAGATTAATAAAAATACAAAATGAGAAAGGAATATACTATCTTTCAGACTGATGTAATGTTCTATGAGTGATCCAACTAGAGAAGTTCTTCATAATGTCTTGTAGAAGAGGTCATTGGTTTCTTTTCTTGGAAGTGTATTTATTGATTGATGATATCCTTTATACTATTTGCAAATAAGTGAACTTGTGGGAGCTGGACTTCTGTGTTAGTTGTAGATTTGGCCTGGAGACTAGTATTCACTGATAGGGTCCAGCAACAACTTCATCTATTTGGAAATCCTATATTGGGCATTTACTTCAGCAAAATGAATGAATGAATGAATGAATAAATAAATAAATAATTAATTTTTCCTGAGCAGGGAAAATAAAGGGTTACGAGAAGACATAGATTAAAGAGGATTCACTTTACTCAGAGGTGATCCCTCAGAATCTGTGTACTCTTCATTCACATCCAGTTCCACTATGACCGATCATAGCGTTTCTAATCCTACTGCAAACACTGAATTACAAATTAGAAGACAGGAATGGGCTGATATTGGCAGCTACATGGATAACATTGAAAAGTGCCAGGGGACAGATTGGTACTAAAGGGAGAGACGGGTCAAGTAGGAAAAGCAGTCGTAGGAATCACAGCGAACACGGTGGTAAGAACTTTGTGGGTGGGCCCTGATAGGATCACTTTATTATACTCCCTTCTCGTCCCTCCCTGTCTTTCTTCCTTTCTTTTTTGTTCTCCTATCCCTGATCCTAACTTATCTTTATCTGTCTATCCATCCATCCATCTAAAGTTTTTATTGAGATATAAAATGTATAGAGAAAAGTATGCATGGTGTTGAGACACAAGGAAACAGCTTGGTGATTTACCTAAGTGAATACACCAAGACCAAGATACAGACCATTGTCAGCAGCCAGAAGTCCTCCTCTCCCCCAAGGCATTATTTCCCTGCAAAGATCACTTCTCCCCTGACTTCTGAGGCTATGGGCTATTTTTATCTATTATTGAACTTCCGACCAGAGTCTAGGTTGCGCATCCTTGCACCTGCCTTCTTTTGCACAGCATCGTGTTTGTGAGGTTCGCTGCTGTGAGCGTGTGGCTGCGGCTTATTGTCATTCTGCTACAGGATTGTGCGCTATGAGGAGGCCACGGTTCAGTTACCATTTTGCTCTTGATGGCCATTGGGGTCACTTCTTGTTTTTGGCTATAATCAATAGTGTTGCTATGAGCATTCTTACATACGTCTTTTGGTAAACATGTGGGAATCATAGTTAGCGATGAAAATGAAAATGAAAAGTGCTTCCTTGAAAAGTGCTACCAATTCACATTCCTACTAGCATCTTAGATGTGTTTTGGCTACTCCACATCCTTACAAACTGCCGGTATTTTTTATTTTATTCATTTTATTTTAGTCGTTTTTTATTTTTTTATTTTAGTCATTTAGGTGGATGTATAGTTGTATCACATTGTGGGTTTTTTTTTTTTAAGATTTTATTTATTTATTTGACAGACAGAGATCACAAGTAGGCAGAGAGGCAGGCAGAGAGAGAGGGGGAAGCAGGCTCCCTGTTGAGCAGAGAGCCCGATGTGGGGCTCGATCCCCAGGACCCTGGGATCATGACCTGAGCCAAAGGCAGAGGCTTTAACTCACTGAGCCACCCAGGCCCTCCTCACATTGTGGTTTTAATGCACATTTCCCCGAGCATCTTTTGTTCCTTTTCATATGTTTATTGGCTATAGTGAAGTACTTGTTCAGGTTTTTTGCTCATGAAGTTTTTGTCCAGTATGTTATACTGAGCAAGAAAGGTTTTAAAAAGTGGAAAATAGGGGCGCCTGGGTGGCTCAGTGGGTTAAAGCCGCTGCCTTCGGCTCGGCTCGGGTCATGATCCCGGGGTCATGGGATCGAGCCCGCATCCGGCTCTCTGCTCTGAGGACAGCCTGCGTCCTCCTCTCTCTCTCTGCCTCTCTGCCTACTTGTGATCTCTGTCTATCAAATAAATAAATAAATAAAATCTTTTTTAAAAAAAAGTGGAAAATAGAGCTCCCTTACGACCCAGCAATCACACTACTGGGTATTTACCCTAAAGATACAAATGTAGTGATCCGAAGGGGCTCGTGCACCTGAATGTTTACAGCAGCAATGTCAGCAATAGCCAAACTATGGAAAGAACCTAGATGTCCACCAACAGATGAATGAATAAAGAAGATGTGGTATATATATATAGTGGAATACTATGGAGCCATCAAAAAACCCTAAATCTTGCCATTTGCAATGACATGGATGGAACTAGAGGGTCTTATGCTAAGTGAAATAAGTCAATCAGAGAAAAACAATTATCATATGATCTCCCTGTTAGGAGGAATTTGAGAGTCAGGGCAGGGGGTTTTTGGGGGAAAAGGAGGGAAAAATGAAACAAGGTGGGACCGGAGAGGGAGACACCATCAGAGACTCTTAATCTCAGGAAACAAACTGAGGGTTGCTGTTTGGGAAGAAAGGGGGGAGGGATCGGGTGGCTGGTGATGGACATTGGGGAGGGCATGTGCTACGGTGAGTGCTGTGAATTGTGTAAGCCTGATGCTTCACACACCTGTACCCCTGAAGCAAATAATCCATTATATGTTAATAAAAAATAAATAAAACTAAAAAGAAAGAAAGGTTTTAAGATCTGGGAAGTAAACTTCTTTTGTTTGTTTAGAAAACTCAGATAGCCATACAAACTCTTTGACCAGTGTTTCCATCTAATAAGTAAAATAATATGGATGAAGATATTAAAAACACTTTGAAGTTGCAAACATCACAGCCTGGATCTGTGAAACTCTGTCCTTAAAAAAAAAAAACAAAAAAAACAAAAACCCAAAAAACACACCAACTTTAACACAATACTCAGAAACCTGCAGAACTTGTTGTCTTCAGTGCTTAACATAAAAGCAAAGCATTTTGTAACTTAGTGTTGCTCAGTGACCAATAGAGATAAGCATTTGGAAGATATGGGTTAAAGACCCAGATCTCTTACTTGGTAGTTATTTGATTTTGGGGAATTTAAAAAATCCTCTTTCTTTCTTTCTGTTTTTTTCATTATTAAAATGATTGTAAAACCTAGCTTGCAGAGGTGTTATGAGGGACAAAAGTGATTATTAGGAAACCTTGTTCAGAACTGTAAATGACTATACATATCTTAGTTATTATTATTGTTGTTGTTGTGTTCTACAATATTCCTTATTCTCGAGTTGAGTCGTGCCAGCGCTGAGAACAGTTCCTGATATATTCTTTTTTTTTTTTTTAAAGATTTAATTTATTTATTTGACAGAGATCACAAGTAGGCAGAGAGGCAGGCAGAGAGAGGGAGGGGGGAAGCAGGCTCCCTGCTGAGCAGAGAGCCCGATGTGAGGCTCGATCCCAGGACCCTGGGATCATGACCCGAGCCGAGAGCAGAGGCTTTAACCCACTGAGCCACCCAGGTGCCCCTCCTGATATATTAATAAATGCTTGTTGGCTGAATGGATGGACAACACTTAAGTGTCTTTCTTGCGCTGTTCCTCTGAGTGATCCAAACTCAAAAAACATTTTTTCTCTAGGACTTTTACTTTTTATTGCTGAAGTTGAGTTGGGAACAGGGTTTATTAAACATCAGCTTGAAAAATTGAGTCTAATAGCCAGCAGTTTGAGGTCACCCGTTTCACTCTATTGCTCATATCAACTTTATGCTCCAAGTAAAACACACAGGACCTGGAGAACCCTTGAAAATGATTCCAGTGCTCTTCACCCCATGGGTGATCCCGCAAAGCTTACACACTGCATATTTCTAGCTTCTATAATTAGAATGCTGGCCAACGGATTTCCAGATTTAAAATATTGTCGTGGTGTCTCTAGTGCTGATACCTTGGAAACCATATTTCATGAAAAATTGAATGTTTAAGGATGAATGATAGCTGAGAACTGGAGCTTGTAGAGAGCCTTTTCAGCTTAATACAGATGAGGCATTTCCCACACATGCTGATTATAATGGCAAAAGCAAACTTGCAGCCTAAATCTTGTATACATTTATGTGGAGCAACAATTGAAAGGTCTGATCCTCAAGAACTGTTTGACTTGGACCTCTATTTTCTTCATCTGAGAAGAGGGTTGGGCCAAATATTAATTTCTAAATTACATAGAACTAAACTTTGTATGATTTTTGTTGTCGAGAATTAGAAGATACATAATAGTAGGTATCCCCTTGCAAAATCAGGCCTGCAGCAGAAGGAACTTGGATTTTGAAGTGGAAATCTAATTAGATTTTTTAACCCAAAGACTGATTTTCCTTTCCTTTTATTCGAGGGTGGCGGTGGTGGTGGTTTTTCTCTTGAGAGCTGGTGGTGGTCCTGATTGGTTGCTCTCATCATTGATAAGGATACTCACTGATAACGAGGACTGAGTATATGACGTATTACTTCAGAATAACATCAGTCTGAGTGTTGAGGATGTTTACATTTGCAGGTCACATCCCTCTATATGTTGAACCCAAATGTGCTTGTTTCCTCCTGATTTAGTGGAAAGTGGAATCATCTGGTGTAGTAGACAGCTTTTGTTTTCTGTTACAAAATGCAATGGAAAATTGAAATAAATACAAAGGGTAATTATGGCGAGCCTTGTGAAACTACTGTTTTAAAAATACTGAATTTCGGAAAACATCTTCTGTTCTGAGTGCTTTCTTTCCTGTAAGATGTCAGACTGGATGGTTATAAAACAGAAGCTTCCAGGCCTGTCCTGCTGGTTGCTGTGTTAAATGCTGGAAGCGAGGCTCCTTCCCTCTGATAACTACTCAGCCGAGGAGGCTTTTGAAAAAAACATTGGTGCTAGGACTGGATGTGGGGAAGGGCAACTATGTAAGGAATAGGATCTTGACAGTAATTTCTACGGGCCCGGGCTTAGCTCTTGCATCGCTCGCGCTCTTCCGCTTGGAAATCCGTTACCTAAGTGGCCCGATGGGAATCTTCCTAATGTCTTTAATTCAAACCAGGTTTCTGCATCTTCTCCCCCAGCATGATCATGAATGAATCCGGAAAGCGTTGTGTTTGTTCGTTCGGAGGGACGGCCCCGTGGACTCATAGCGGGGCTCACAGCGGCCCACCCACCAAGCAGGAGCGCCCAGCTCACACGGTTGCCCTTTCCACAGGTTGAGCTCCTTTGCCAGGGAGAAGGAAGAAGGCCGACAGGAAAGGTCTTAAAAGATTTAGGTAGATGGGATCAGATAATTTCCCTTGAAAAATACATTAAGAAAGGACACAAAACACTCGTCCAAAAACGTTGCAAGAAAATACGGTTCGGGCGCTCCCCAGTCTTGACTGCCCAAGCGTGAGGCACGGACCTCTGCAGGTTAACCGGCGCTTTAGGGCTCGTCGCCCTGCGCGGCCCTTCGACTCTCCCGTGCGCGTGGGCCCCGCACTGCGGGCTTCCCCCTGTGGCAACTCGTCCTCCCAGGTTCTTGCAGTGGCTGGAAATACTTATTTAATGGCAGGATACTTAGTCACTTAAAAAGTCTGGACAAACCCGTCAGAGACGCCCAGTCATGATGCCCGGCTTTATCTGAGCCCTCACTTCTTCTGGAGAGATCCCTCCGGTGGAGGAGCTCTGATCGCCGCTGTCACGTGTTTTTTCACACATTTCTTGGGAAATTCGTGGTCAGGAAGTTTGGAATCCAGTAATTTTGGCGGTGAAACTTTGTTCTTAGGGTTTGGGATGTGTTCCGTAGGTCCTTGGAAAACGTACCTCACTTTTCTATGTAGATCTGTTTCGTCTGTTCTCTGAATTGGACACAGTTTTCTTTACTATTTTTTTGAGATTAGAGGCGAGTTGCTATTGGTGAGGACGTGGGCAAAGGGGAACCCTCTTGCACTGTTGGTGGGAATGCAAGCTGGTGCAGCCACTCTGGAAAACAGCAGGGATGCTCCTCAAAAAGTTAAAAATAGAATTATCCTGTGATCTAACAATTGTAGTAGGAGGTATTCATCCAAAGAATACAAAAATACTCTTTTAAGGGGATACATGCACCCCTCCCCACGTTTTTAGCAGCATTATCTATAGTAGCCAAATTATGGAAATAGCCCAAGTGTCCATCGACTGATGAATGAATAAAGAAGAGGTGATGTATATACACAACGGAATGTTACTCAGCCATCAAAAAGAATGAAAGCTTGCCATTTGCAAGGACATGGATAGACCTCGAGAGTATTAAGTAACATAAGTCAGAGAAAGATGAAAATCAAATGATTTCACTCATATATCAAATTTAGGAAGCAAAACAAATGAGTAAAGGGGAAAAAAGGAGGGAAACCAAGAAACATATTCTCAACTCTAGAGAACAAGCTGATGGTTACCAGAGGGGAGGTGGGTGGGGGAGGGGTGAACCAGGTGATGGGGCTCAAGGAGGGCCCTTGTGATGAACACCAGGTGTGTGGAAGTGTTGACCTGCTGTATTGCACACCTGAAACGAATATTATGCTGTGTGTTAACTAACTGGAATTTAAATAAAAAT